>CATIWR010083904.1:0-30713 GCA_949677035.1 Omphalea diandra | reverse complement strand
AAATCATATGTCAAAAGAATTACAGGAAGATGGACCAATAGGTCCCAAATCATATGTCAAATGAATTACAGGAAGATGGACCAATAGGTCCCAAATCATATGTTACATGAATCACATGAATATCCCGGGAGCAATGTTTGTCTTACTCAGTCACGACAAAAACAAAGCTATTGCATTTGCACTTGCATAGTTAATTGTTATACTTACAATGTATCTTGATGATATTTGATTATGGATTATACCATGATAATTTGATTATTATTTTTATTCACTGAGTTGTGACTCACCAAATCGCAACTATTTTACAGATACTGAAGCATAAAGTTTGGACATGAAACACAGGTCGTCGGCTAAATTCCAACTCTCTCTCCTTGTGTCGTGTACATACATTTAATAGGAACTAGTTATGGTTACTGGTCCTGACATTAGTTAACACATGTGTACATTAAATACATATGGGATTATATATGTATGATCAATAAATCTTAATGTGAATGCATTTTTGAACATGAAATGTCATGATTTGCAACTGAAGACGATAGTTACAATTGGTGGTATCAAGGATTCAAGCACATGCGGGGCAGATGTGCAAATCCCGGTGTGTATGACATCGCGGGGCCGACGGGCAAATCTTAGATGTTGAGTGCTCTGATAGGTACCGATTGTAGCATTACAAATTGTGGACATGAATGGTATGTGTTTTGTAAATGAAATGGTCGTTACATTTATTGGTATCAGAGCCATACAAGTTCTGTTATATGAATATGGCTATTACATACACTCCACAAGCTTATCCAAAGGGTTTCTCCCACCACCATGGCTAAAGTACTGCATGCATTATTTCTTCAATAACCATTTAAGACTTCTTTAAAAATTATGGAGACTTGTACAATAACCATAGCTTCTTTAATTTTATTTGTTAAGTTTTCTCAATAGTCATTGGGAGATTTCCACACCCGTTTGTGATGTCAACACTCATTGGGTTATTTTTAGTAGTAGTTGAAGACACAATTCACTATAAAATTTTATAAAGTAATGACGTTATTAGTGATGAAAATTTTTCGTCACTAATTATCGAAGAAGTGAAGGAATTAACAACAAATTTGAAATTCATTGAGAATTTCATTAGCAAAACTGGTGCCAACTTAGAACCAATCTATTGCCAAAGGGCTAGCAATAACAACCACAAAATATTTTGTTGATGTATTTGTCGATAGCAGTAGCTACATACACTTATGAATTAGCGATTGAAAAATCCATTGCTAACTCCTAGGGATTTTAAAATGCAGTCTTGGGCTCCTCCCTATTTCTCTTCTTTTTCTTTTCTTCCCCCTCTTTTTTGACATCATCAGTGATTTTTTTGCCCCTCTTCCCTTTTTCCTTGCTTGCTTCTTCCTCAGTCCAACTTTCTATCACCGCCATCATCATTTTTTTTGACATCATCTTCCTCCATTGTCGTCCTTCTCCTCCCTTTCACTTTCTCTAGAAGCGCATAGCCACTCTTTCCATAAAAGGTAGTTTTTTTAATGAATTTTTTAATATTATCATATGATTTTCAAAGTAAAAAATATTGATTCATAAATTATAGTTTTTTATATTATTTTATTATTTTGAAATAGAAAATAAATGTGGATTTCATTATGTAAAAATTATGTTTAAATTTGAAATTATAAATAATGTGAAATATTCAAATATTAGATATTGATTTGAAATATATAAATATTTTTTGCATAATATTATTTAGTTAAGATTAGTTAGTTTTTGGAGAAAATGATGTTAAATTTTAAAATTATGTGAAATTATGAACATTAAATGATAAGAAAATTATGTGATTAAATAAAAATTTATTTATTAAAAAATTAATTTATGTGCTAAATTTTATAATTGTTTTTTATTATTAGTTAATAAAATAAGAGTAATCTTTCGAATGTGGATTTAGTTTGTATAATAAATAGCAAATGAGGAATGAAGTATTAATTTTGTAATTAATTAAAAATGTAGGAATGAATAAATAATTTTATAATTAAAAAAGTTATAAATCAATTATTATTTTTGTAATTACCTTTTGTAATTAATGAGAAAATTAGGAATTAATAGAAATTTATTATTAATTGTGGAATGAATTTGTAGTAAGTTATTTTAGTTGGTATATTTATTAATGAATAAGAAAGTAATTATGACACTAAAAATTAATATTTATGATATTATTTTGAATTGTATATTAATTAGAAAACTAAGAACTAATTATTAATTATTAATTTTATAAGTACTTAAAAAATATGATTTAATTAATAATTTTTTAATTAATTAGAATGCTATGAATTATTAGTAATTGAGAAATTAATTTTTACAATATATATTTTTTGGTATACTAATTATGAAATAACATATTAATAAAGACATTAGGAATTAATATTCATTATGTATCTTAAAATTATATATTAATTATGATAATTAAAATTATATATTAATTAGAATAATAGAAATTATTTTTAATTGAAAATGTTGGTGTTAATTAGAAAATTATGAATTAGTTATTAATTTTTAAAATAATTTTTTGCAATTAATTATGAATATGAACTTTGTAATTAATTTTTCTAATTATTAAGGATAATGGCAAATATATGCATTTATTTCGTATATCAATTACAAAATTAATAATGAATTATTAATATTATAACTAATTATGGAATTAATAGTTAATTATTATTTTTATAATTATATTTTATAATTAAATAAGACATTAGAAATTAATTTAAAATTTTACATTATATTATTCTGAATTATGGAATGCAATGTTTATTTGATTATTGTTATATATTATATTTTAATTTGTATAAATTTAGAAAAACAATGATGAATAATGATATGAGTTGTGGTATTGAGCTATGATGAATATTTGTATTGGAAGTGCATTTTTGTGTAGGTTTTTACATAGTATTAAGGTTATGGTTGAAGGATTTTTTTTTGAAATACTATTTTTATTGTAGAATGATCATGCATAGACCTCATATCAAGATTTGGTAGACTTCGGTTATGCTGAAACTCTACTGAAATTTCAATAAAATATTAGGGTGAACTCTTACACACCCATTTAGTTAAGTAGTCATAATAATTTATAGTATTTCACTAATGTATATTAATTTATATGTTAACTACTATGCAGAGCCCGAGGCCTCAAATATCAACACCTCCGACAACACCTTCTTCTTAAGAGGACAACAATTATGTAGAGGCATATGTGATGTAGATGATAATTTTTTTTTCATATTTCTATATCTTTTATTTACAATATTATTGTAAACATAATATAATTTATTTTAATTTTAATAAATTAGATATTTTTTATATTGTGTTTTCTTTTAATATTAATTTTAATAAAATATAAATAATTCATAAAAATATAAAATTTCAATATATAAAATATTACACAAAATTGTAGCGATGGAATAGCAATGTAATGGTGATGAAATTTGCCAAGTAGCGACAAAATAGCTACATAATTTTTTGTCACTAAGCCTAAGGATGGAATAGTGATGAAAAAATTTATTGCTAATTTGTCACTAAATTTAGCTATAGAAAATTTCGTAGCTATTTCATCGCTAAAGCCTCTTAGCAACACAATGAGCTGGGTTAAAGAGGAAAAAATTTGTCATTATACTGATAGATTTTTGTAGTGTAATAAGTATGCTTCAACTATCATTGTGTTTCTACCCATGATCATTGTTAGAACCTATCCATCATCATTGAGGTGTGTCTAATTTATATAAAAGAGTTTGCCATTTCTATTAGGCTTTTCCAACAGTCATTGGTGCTTCTCAATGATCGTTATTTGCCTTCAACAATCATTGTTAGTCCTTGCTTTTAAGTTCTTTTCAGAACTAAATTTTAGTTGTAATCTAATGGATTTTCCTTTGTTGTCACTTTATATGCGAGAAATTTACCTAGTTGGAAAGCTTTATTTAGTCATAGTCTCTTGAGAGTGAAATGATGAACTTATAAGATCAAACTAAAAACACTTGTTCATAGGTTAGTTAGTATTTTTCCTTTGTTTATAATTGTTAAAACAACAATTGAAATCTAAAAGGTTCAACATTCTTCCCCCACTATTTGTGATGCTAACAATATATATGCACAATGTAAAATAATTTAAGTTAAGCTCCCCCCTCATTTTAAACATGTTTCAAGAAAGACACAATAATTTTTTTACTTATTATCCTTAACTTTCTTTATTATTAACAAGTCGATAATCTCACATAAGTTTTTATAATATGTTTTACTACACTTAACCTTAATTTCTTTTCTTTAATTTCTTTCCATTATATGCAGTACATAGACATTAATTTTTTCCTATTTGTCAGCAATAAAAAGAAAAATATCATAGAAAGAGAGGGAAGAATTAATAAGAGAGAAATATATAGAGTATATATAGAAAAGTCTCGTAAAAGATGACATATAAAATGAAAGTGTATCTAGTCCAATCATTAATAAAAAAAAATTTTAAGACAAAATAATTAGAAAAGCAAAATAGAAATATCAAAGAGAGGGTTTGGTGTAAGGGATATGTTAGGGGATCATTGACCCCAAAGTTGCTCCCTTATATAGTTGTTTTGATCGAATCCAAAACCAAGAGAAGTTCTAACCTTATGACTGTGTGTTTATGATTATAGTTTTTATTAGAGGGTTAACACTTAAAGTAGAAGAGAAAGGCACACCACAAGTAACAGTCTTTAAAAGACATGTTAAAGCCATATGGGAAGGATGCTTGAAAAATTGGCCCTATATACTTTTAAATAAGCTCTAAAACACCATTACTTATAATGCCACAACATGCACACAACATAAGATAATTTGTCATGTAACAATACAAACATTACATATATGTTCAAGTGTCCTAAATGCAATAGTGCAAGTGTCATTGTCATGCTTATCCAATTCACATATCTAATGATCATTTATCTATTACATATGTTCATGTGGGATTGCATGTAACAACCATTTTCATTTACAAATAATGGAATTCATGTGTGAAAATACATAGGCATAAAGGTTTATACATTATACATATATGTATATGTTAACTAATTATAAAGGCTAGTGACCATAAACAGGTTCCTATATAGATATATGTACATGACACAATGAGAGAGAGAGAGAGTTGGAATTCAGCTGACGACCTATTGTTCATATGTCTCTATGCAAAATTCTAAGCACTAAAGTGTCCAATTCCTATGCTTCAGTATCTGAAAAATATAATTACGATTTGGTGAGTCGCGACTCAATGAATAAAAACAATAATCATATTCTTTTGGCATAACCAACATAAGAAAATCATCAAGATGCATTACAAGTATAACAATTGACTATGCAAGTACATGTGCAATAAATTGATTTTTGTCATGACCTTGCAAGGCAAACACTGTTCTCGAGAATTCATGCAATTCAAGTGACATTTGATTTTTGTTGACCAATATATAACAAGTGAATCATTTGATCAATAACATGTGCCAATATGAAATATTGGTCCCTTTTCCACTTGATTTGCAAGTGTTTGACAAACCGGTCACAACATCCCTTTAGTTCTATATGCAAGTGTTCATTTAAAATGGTATACTAAGTAATCATTAAGATCATATAAATCTCACTTGACTTGTATTCACATGTAAAGTGCAACAATTCAATCTCATATACATGTAATAGAACATAATCATATTATAAAATTATCACACATATGCATTAAAATCTAATTATGGTTTTTACTCACCTTTTGATATGACCAATGTTTATGATAGGTTTGGTTCTCTCTCTACACAAAGTATTGAGATCCTAACATTTGATACATACATTGTTATAAGTATGTCAAAATAATTATGAATGCTTAGTATGCAACTATGGCATGATCCATGCAAGTGAACCTAGTGTTTATGCATATTTTCAATATATGGCAGCCCGACCTTGCTACACTTTCATAGTAATTACTCTATATATACTTATCCAAATGATTTGATTCATTTTTTGCAAATAAATAAGATGCATATTGACATAACATAGTCAAATTTTAGGTCAATATAAGGCATAAAATATGGTGAATTTTTGAATTTTGCCCTATTTCAATGTCATCTTAATCTGAGTAGGTCTTACATTCTTGGGTATATCTCCAATTTTACAAATCCAATTGCAAAAATGATCGACCAAAAGTTACAAAATACATAAAGGAGCATTTTTTATGTTTTACTCCCTGTATAATTTAGTATATAAAGTCACAAAAATAAATGACCAATCTCAGGGTGAGTAGGTTTTCAACATGGTGACAATCAGTCATGATGAAGGTGTAATATCTCAATAACCATGCTAAATTTGGCAAAAATATTTTACAAGAATGTATATAATACATAAATATATAACTTTTAAGTTTAACACATCACTAAATTCTGAATCTATGGCCATCAAATTCTTAGAAAACAAAATTATAAGACTGATGAGGTTTCATTCGGGTACATGGTCAATCACAATCAATGAGCCATATCTCTTTCCACATAAAATATCAATCAAAACTGCTTTATAGGCATTTATAAGGGATATAACCCTAAAAATTTCATATTTTACACTTTGTCTGAATCAACACATAAAGCTATCAAAATATATGAAAACAGAAAGACTAAGTTGATTTTGGTTAGTTGTGAACCAGCCCTAATGAAGGAGCCATATCTCCTCACACACAAAATGAAGCAAAAATGTTTCACATACAATTAGGTGAGGCATAAAGCTACAACTTTCATACTTTACACTTTCAAAATTCCTCTTTTATGGTTATGAAATCCTAGGTACAAAATTCTGCTTTAAAAATAAAACCAACACAATTAACTCTTATTTGTCTTCACTTTCAACTTTCATACATGAGCTATACCTCAAATACTCCATAATTCTTATAAACCATGCATGATTAACATTTCATGAGGGGTTAATTTCATATGTGAATAAGATAAATCAACTTACCTATTTTCCTAGAATAAGAAAACCTTAGGATTCCTTCCTAGGCAACTCACTATTCTCCCTTTCCTTTTATTTCTTCTTCCTCTTCTTTCTTTCTTTCTTTATTCCTTAACTCTCTCTTTCTTCTATTGTCCCTCACATTTAACCTCTCTATTGTGATCCTAAAGGCTAAAAAATTCCACTTGTAAACCTATTGTAACAAGATAAAGTCATGGTGTCTCATTTCCATTGGTTATAAGTTCACTTTTTCCCTTTAGTTCCCTCTTCTTCACTCCTTCATCACGTTAATCCATCAACTAATCCCCATATGCTCCTTATACTTTGAAATAATCTTTAAAACACCATCATTTATGATACTATAATATGCACACAACATAAGATAATTTACCATGCAACTATACAAATATTACATATATGTTCAAGTGTCCCAAATGCAATGATACAAGTGTCATCATCGTGCTTATCCAATTCACATATCTAAATGATCATTTATCCAATGCTTATGTTCATGTACGATTGCAAATCATTTATGGAATGAATAGGTTCATATGAGAATGTCAATGAATGTAGATAGGGATGTTACATTTCTTTCCTTCTTATGAAGAATTTCATCCTCAAAATTCAATACCTATAAATAAATGTGGATATTATCATTTCATGTTCTCTTCGATTTCCCATGTAGCCTGTTTTTATGAGTGGTTTCTCTATAACACCAAAACTAAAGGGATTTCTCAATTTTATAACTATTTTGTCTTATAACCAATGATTTTCACTAGTTCTTTAATGTAACCTACATCATCTGCAGTTGTTATTATTGGATCCTTAAGTATATGTGTAGGTTCAGAATGATACTTTTTGAGCACACTGACATGGAATACATCATGAATCTAAGACATCTCTTGTGGTAGTGCTAGCCTATAAGCCAATAGACTGATTCTTTCTAAGATCTCATATGGTCTTATGTATCGAGGACTCATTTTCCCCTTATTGCCAAATTGAATTATTCCTTTTCATGGTGAAAGCCAAAGGAACACTTTGTCTCCTACCTCATATTCCATTTCTCTTATGTGTTGGTTTTTATAACTCTTTTGCCTGTCTTGTGCTGCTTTAAGTTTGCTTTTGATTACCTTCACCTTATCCACAATGTCTTGCACTAG
Source organism: Omphalea diandra (assembly GCA_949677035.1). NCBI lineage: Eukaryota > Viridiplantae > Streptophyta > Magnoliopsida > Malpighiales > Euphorbiaceae > Omphalea > Omphalea diandra. The sequence goes on along the minus strand of CATIWR010083904.1, from coordinate 22,563 downwards.
TTCTAGCCCTTCTAAAACATGCATCCCTTCTTCATCCCAATATATAGGACTTTGACATTTTCTTCCATCTAGTGCTTCATATGGTACCATCTGTAAGCAAATTCAATCAAGGCAATATATTCATCCTGTGCACCTGTAAACTCTATCACACAAGCTCAAAACATGTCTTTAAGTGTCTAAATTGTCCTTTTTCATAACCCATCTATTTGAGGATATAAAACAATACTGAAACTCAACTTAGTACCCAAATCCTGTTGCAAACTAACCCAAACTCGAGAAGTAAATCGTGGATCTCTATCCGATACAATGGACACTGGAGCACCTTTTAATCTGACAATTTCATCCACATATTTCTTGGCTAAATGCTTAAGTGAACTACCCCATCCAACTAGCAAAAAGTGAGCTGACTTAGTTAGTTTATCAATGATCACACCATAAAACGTCATTCTTCTTCAAAGTCCTCGGTAACCCATATAAAAAGTCTGTGGTTATTCTTTCCCATTTCCATACTGGAATTATTAGTGGTTTTAATTTTCTAGTTGGTGCTTGTGTTCCATTTTGATATGCTGACAAGTCAAACATGTTGAAACATAAGCTACAATATATTTCATCATTTTAGGGCATCACAAATGAGATCGCAAGGTATTAAACATTTTCATCATTCCTGGATGCATGACATATGAAGCATTATGTGCTTCTTCTAGGATTTGTCTTTGCAAGTTATCAATACTAGGCGCATAAATATGAGAACCCAACATCAAGACATCATTTCGAATATCAAAATCAACATGTCTCCCCTATTTTACCATTTCAATCATTCTATGTAACTTTAGATCCTTACCCTGTGCTTCTTTAATTTGATCATGCAACATTGGTCTTACTTGAAAAGTAGCAATCAATGCCCCATTCTTTTGTATGTTTAGTTCCATATTCATAGCTCATAATGAACTAAATAAGATAATGAAAATACCTATAAATGAGCTACACTACTTCTTGATTTCCTACTCAAAGTATCATTAGCCACATTTGCCTTCCCTAGGTGATACTCAATGGTGCAATCATAATCCTTTAGCAGTTCTAACCATCGCCTCTGTCTCATGTTTAATTCTTTTTGGCTCATCAAATACTTCAAGCTCTTATGATTTGTAAATATTCGAAAAGTTTCTCCATACAAGTAATGTCTACATATTTTCAAAGCAAACACAATGACAATAAGTTCTAGGTCATGTATCAGGTAAGATAATTCATAAGGTTTCAATTATCTAGATGCATATACAATTTCCTTACCATACTGCATTAAAACACATCCTAAACCTTGATGAGAGGCATCACTATATACTATAAATCCTCTATTACTAGTAGGAATGACTAATATTAGAGCATATGTCAATCTATCTTTTAATTCATTAAAACTCTTTTGACATGCGTTAAACTAGTGAAATGTTGCATTTTTCTGAAGTAACTTAGTCAATAGAGTAACTATAAGTGAAAACCCCTCAACAAATCAATGATAGTATCCAGTTAGTCTTAAGAAACTTTGAACTTCTACAACATTCTCTGGGGTTTCCCATTTTACTATTGCTTCAATTTTGTTTGGATTAACCTATATGCCCTTTTTCAGAAACTATATATCCTAAAAATACCATATGGTCTATCCAAAACTCACACTTGTTTAATTTAGTAAATAGCTTTTTTTTTTTCTCTTAAAATTTGCAACACAATCTTTAAATGTTGTTCATGATCCTTTTTGCTCCTTGAATACACCAACATGTCATCAATGAACATAATTACAAATTTGTCTAAGTAAGGCTGGAACACTTTGTTAATAAAAGTCACAAACACAGCTAGTGTTTTAGTCAAACCAAATAGCATCACCAAAAATTCATAATGCCCATACCTAGTTTGAAAAGTTGTCTTCGGTACATCTGGGTTTGAAATTTTAAGCTGATAATATCCTGATTTTAGGTCAATTTTAGAAAATACCTGTGCTCCTTGTAACTGAACATATCATCTATCCTTAGTAAAGGATACTTGTTCTTCACAGTAACTTGATTTAACTACGTGTAATCAATGCACAGCCTCATTATCCCATCTTTCTTTTTAACAAATAATACTGGAGCACCCCAAGGTGACATACTTAGTCTAATGAATCCCTTTGCAAGTAGTTCCTGCAATTGGGTTTTTAATTCTCTCAACTTAGCTAGAGCCATCCTATAGGTGAAATAAATATCGGTGCAGTTCATGGGACTAACTCAATTATGAATTCTATCTCCATATCAGGTGGCAAACTAGGTAAGTTAATTGGAAAAACATCTAGAAACTCATTTACCATGAAAATATTCTCAAGTAATTCATTTTTGAACCTTGTGTCTACCATATGTGCCAAATAAGCTTCATAACCACTTTTAATCATGTGAAAAGCCTTGATATCTAATTTGCCTTTCCCTTTGAGACACAACCCTTGTATGATTTGGAGATCATAGAACAACTTGCTTAGTAAAACAATTCACAATTACTTAATATTTGGACAATCAGTCCATGCCCAGTATCACATCAAATTCATGGAGTAGCAACAGTATTAGATCAGCATTCAACTCCACATCATCGATGTAAATCACACAATCACGACATACCATGTCCATAATCATCACATCTCTCAAAGGAGTACTAACACATAGATTAAAACCTAATGGTTGATGCATACTACATAATTGTGATGCCATGTTCAATGAAATGAATGAATGTGTGGAGCCAAGATCAATTAATGCATCAACTTCTAAATCACAGAGAAAAAGTTTACCAGTGATTACTTTTGGAGCAGTAATAGCTTTTTATCTAGTCATGGTAAATACTCTAGCCTATATCGGGGGTTTAGAATTTTGACCTTCTGAGATGCTCATCCCATGGCCAATTTTGGTTGTTTTACCTCTACCTCTGCCCCTGCCAAATGATACTCCAATTCCACTTGCCTTTGAAACTTCAACTGTGGACTCTGATGTAACTCTGCCTCTGCCTCCCTCTAACATTCTGGATCTTTCAAGATAATCTTTAAGCATATGATCAAAAGACCCATAAAAGTAGCATCCATCAGTCAATTTTGTACATTCACCCATATGTTGTCTGCCACAATGTACATATGAGGGTCGCTATTAGATAAATTAGCCTTGACCTCTGCCTGTATATGATGAAACTCCTAATCCTTTGCCTCTATAGCTAGAGTAATCACCCTTAGCACTGGAATGTGATGGTATATAATTTCCATGTTTACCTTTCTTTTTGTTAAAATCTCCCACAAACTCAATAGTCCTTCTTTTTACTCGTTGCTTTATCCTTTTTTTTTCTAATCTTTCTACCTTGATTGCAGTAGCTTTTAGCTTGGTATAACTTTAAAGATCTACGACCATGATCTTACTTCTGATCTCAGATCTCAGTCCCTCTTCAAACTTTTGACATTTGTCTTTGTCAATGGCCACCATGAAGGATGCATAATGAGATAATTGATTAAACTTTACCTCATACTCAACTATAGTCATCTCCCCCTACTTTAGGTTTAAAATTCATTTTTTTTTATCATCTTTGTACACTTTTGGCATATAATTATTATTGAACTCATGAAGAAAATCATGCCATATAAGTACTAGAGGCTAGACATCACTCCCTAGAATGTTTTCCCACCAATCATATGCATCCCATTGTAATAGTGACACTGTCTAATCAAACTTTTTTTTTTGGTATGCATTTTATCAAATTCAAAACACTCTGTGTTCTTTTTAGCCATGTCTCTACCATCGATGGATCTGTGGTACCACTGAAGTCCACTGCACCCTATTTTTTTAATTTGTCATACCTTCTTTCTTTTTAAATTTCTAGACCCTCCATTATTGGTTCACTAATTCTATGTTATGGTTGTCCATAAGTTATGTGTTGTGCATGAGAATGTGTAGGATCTAATTCTATTAGCAAGTTAATCTCTTAATGGTTGGCATAATGTTTCTATGGAATGCAAATCAGCTGACTCCTTTCTCCTTGGTAAGCCATGGGTACTACCATGACTACCCTATTCTAATGCCCTATAGACATATAAGTCTCTGTCATATGATAATGCATAATAGTGCAAAAGTCATGTCATGTTCATGTGTATGTCCCTATGGAACCTATCCCTGCTTTAATACCAAAAATTTTAATGACCATTTTCATTTACAAATCGTGACATTCATATCCAAAAATACATACGCATAAAGGTTTATTCATCATACATACATAATCCAATAATGTATTAGATGTATGTATATGTTAACTAATGATAAAGGCTAATGACGATAAACAGGTTCCTATCTAGATACATGTACATGACACAAGGAGAGAGAGAGTTGGAATTCAACCGATAACCTATGGTCCATATGTCTCTATGCAAAACTCTAAGCACCAAAGTGTCCAATCCCTATGTTTCAGTATCTAAAAGATGTAATTATGATTTGATGAGTCGTGACTCAATGAATAAAAACAATAATCAGATTCTTATGGCATAACCAACATAAGAATATCATAAGGATACATTACAAGTATAACAATTGATGATGCAAGTCCAAGTACAATAGATTGATTTTTATGGGGACCTTGAAAGTCAAACACTATTCCTGAAAATTCATGTCATTTAAGTAACAATTGATTTTTACTAGCCATCATATACCAAGTGAATCATTTGATCAATAAGATGTGCCAATAGGACATATTAGTCCCTTTTCCACATGATTTTTAAGTGTTTGACAAGTTGGTTACAACGTCCTTTTAGTTCCATATGCAAGTGTTCATTCACAATGGTATACTAATTAAGATCATATAATTCTCACTTGACTTGTATTTACATGTAAAGTGTAACAATTCAATCTCATATGCATGTAATAGAACATAATCATATATAAAATTATCACACATACATATTAGAATCTAATTATGGTTTTTACTCACACCTTTTGATGTGACAAATGTTTATGGTAGGTTTGATTCTCTCTCTAGGGCTCCCTGAAAGTGTTGAGATCCTAATATTTGATACATACATGGTTATAGGTATTCCAAAAAAATTATGAATGCTTGGTATGCAACTATGTCATGATCCATGCAAGTGAACATAGAGTTTGTGCATATTTTTTTTTTATGGCAACTCGACCTTGCTACACTTTCATAGTAATAACTATAGACATACTTATCTAAATGACTTGATTCTTTTTTTCCAAATAAACTAGACACATAATGATACAACATAGTTAAATTTCAATTAAATATAGAACATATAGAAAATGTGGTGAATTTTTGAATTTTGCCCGTTTCAATGTCATCTCAGTCTGAGTAAGTCATACATTCTTGGGTATATCTCAAATTTTACAAATCCAATTGCAAAAAATGATGTACCTAGAAATTACAAAACACATAAAGGAACATTTTTCATGTTTTACTCTTTGTCTAATTCAGTCTATAAAGTTACCAAAACAAATGATCAATCTCAGGGTGAGCAGGTTTTCAACATGGTAACAATCAGTCATGAAGAAGGGCACTATCTCAACAACCATGCTAAATTTGGCAAAAATATTTTACAAGAATGTATATAATACATAAATATACAACATTTAAGTTTAACACATCACCAAATTCTAAATCTATGGCTATCAAATTCTTAGAAAATAGAATTATAAGACTGATGAGGTTTCATCCGGGTACAGGGTCAGTCATAATCAATGAGCCATATCACTTTCCACATAACAAATCAATCAAAACTAATTTATAGGTATTTATAGGTGATATAACCCTAAAAATTTTATGTTTTACACTTTGTCTAAATCAGCACATAAAGTCATCAAAATATGTGAAAATAGAAAGACTAAGTTGATTTCGGTTGATTGTGAACCAACCCTAATAAAGGAGCCATATCTCCTCACACACACAAACTCAAGAAAAAATGTTTCACATGAATTTAGGTTGGGAATAAATCTAAAACTTTCATATTTTACACTTCCTTAATTCATCCTCTACGTTTATGAAATCGTGGGTACAAAAGTATGCTCTAACAACAAAACCAACACAATAAGCTCTTATTTCTTTTCAATTTCAACTTTCGTACATGAGCTCTTCCTCAAATACTCCATGATTCTTACAAACCATGCATAATTAACATATCATGAGGGGTTAATTTCATGTGGGAAGAAGATAAATTAACTTACCTAGTTTCCCAAAATCAGAAAACCTTAGGATTCCATCCTAGGCAACTCACTCTTCTCCCTCTCCTTCTTCTTCTTCTTCTTCTTCTTCTTTTCTTTCTTTCTTTCTTAGCTCTCTCTTTCTTCTACTATCCCTCATATTAACCTCTCTATTCCGATCCTAAGGCTAAAAAATTCCACTTATAAACCTATTATAGTAAGACAAAATCATGGTGTCTCATTTCCATTGGTTGGAAGTTCACTTTTCCCCTTTAGTCCCTCTTCTTCGCTCGTTCATCACCTCCATCCATCTCCTAATCCCCATATGCTCCTTATACTTTTAAATAATCTCTAAAACATAATTATTTATGATACTATAGTATGCATATAATATAAGATAATTTGCCATGCAACTGTATAAACATTACATATATGTTCAAGTGTCCTAAATGCAATGGTGCAAGTGTCACGTCGTGCTTATCCAATTCACATATCTAAATAATCATTTATCCATTACTTATGTCCATGTGGGATTGAAAATCATCTATGCAATGAATAGGTTCATGTAAGGATGCCAATTAATGTTGATAGGGGTGTTACTTTGCAAATTATTTGTGCAATGAATATGTTCATGTAAGAATGCCAATGAATGCGGATAGGGATGTTACATGTTTCATTTGTCTTTATTAACTAGTTTGAAGGGTTTCCATATAAAAGGACTCTCATTTGAAGATCATAGTAGAACAATAACATCTTGAAAGGCTTACCTTTCTTTGTGCAAATCTACTTGATGTTGCTTTTATATTTTGTATTGTTAAGTTTTCCTTAAGCAATATTTGTTTATTTGCCTAATTGAGAGGCTGAAACACCTTCCTAGGTAATTTCTTATAAGGAAAGAAAGGTTATTGCGTAGCCAATGAAAGCACATAGGTTGATGATTAGCCTAGAATATTACTAGTGGAGTTTCGCTTTCCAAGCCTTATAAAAAGGGAGTGAGAAGGTTGTTCTTGAGTCTGCAAAAATTAGAGTAAAAGGCCTTAATGGTTATTTAGGGAGTGAATGTAGGCATATTGCTGAATCACTATAAATATCTTATGTCATCTCTTTTTGCACTCCATCTTCTTTTTAAGAGCAAGAGCCAACTTGTGTGCATTAGACGATTATAAAGAAATTCAAAGAACTTCCAAAAAAGTTTATTGGACTAGGATGGTTAATCCTAAGTCTTAGACCTCTTTTGATCTTGACAAAGGATATTGATCAATCCTAATGTTTCCATTAAGTTTTGTTTTGCAGAATTAAGTTAGACTTTCAATTGGAAGTTAGATGGAGTTCATAATCTTCAAGAAGGCAAAGAGACTTTCCATTGGAAGTTAGATGGAGTTCATAATCTTCAAAAAGGTAAAGTTCATCCAAATTCGCAATCAACAACTTTTAATTCGCGACCGCGATTTAGTTTAAGAACAGGGTGAAACTAGGCCATATGAATTTGCGGGCATCATTGCTGTTGCAACTCATCCAAAGATGGGAGTGTCAAAATCACAAATAAATTTGCGATCATTGTAGCATCTTTGTCGCCACTGCCACTTTCATAGTGACTAAAGACGAAACCAAGTCCATAACTACAGCTTGCCAAGTGTCCCAGATATCCGTTGAAAAACAAAATTTGCGAGGGCAGCATTGTAGGTAGCGATTGTGATTCATAAAGATGAAAATTCTCCTTTAAACAGAAAAATTCACATCTCAGTCATGCATTGTGCAAGGATTGATCATGACCACAAAGTCTGTAGGCAATTAGAAATCAATGACTATATTTTCCTGATGGACCAATGAGGAGGTGACATGTGGACTAGCTGCTAGACACAAATAGGGTTTTCTATCACAATTTTTGGCTCATTTATGGAAATTAGAATGTCATGACTGCAAATTTTTAATAGCGACTGTGACTCCCGCTTGTCACGCAATTAATGCAGAATCTGCCTAACATGTCTTGAAGATTTAATGAGCTTCATAGTCTAATGTCTCTTTGGTGGCTATAAGCTATAAATACTCCACCAAACATATGTAAATACAAGAGAATTCATTAACTTGTAACAAAACTCTTGCAAATTTGCTACTCATTCTTTCAATTCTTCTTTATGCTTTAAGTGATTGTTTGGTGTGAGCATTAAACACCAATTGTAATAGGTTTCAATGTGAGCCTGCAAAAACCCTTGAGAAAGGTTTTAATGTGAGCTTGTGAAAACACTTGAGAAAAGTTTTAGTGTGAGCCTTAGAAAACACTTGTAAGAGAGGTTAGTATGTGAGCCTTGAAAACATAAAGTGTAAAAATTAGATGTGAGCTTGGAAACACCATATTGAGTGAGTAAAACACATAATTGTAGAGAATCAGGGAGTAGACGTAGGGTTGATTAATACCCGAACCACTATAAGTCTTTGTATCTATTTTCTACTCTTTCTTTATCCCTCACTTTAAACACTAATTCAACCCTCCTTCTTAGTGCCTAGGGCCAACAAGTGGTATCATATCTAAGTCTCATAAACAAACATTAATTGGGTGAGCAAAGTTCATGGCACACAAAAGAATCCACTCACACCTCAAGCCCTACTGATCCGACTATACTCATTGGAAGTATAGGATGGAAATTTATCTTGATATATATGCAGTGGACCTTTGGGATGTAGTTGTCACTAAAGTAGTGGATGGAATTGAAGAACAAATTCCAAGGGAAGATTGGGTTGAAGCTCATAGGAGGTCAGATGGCAAAAACAAGAGAGCAATGACCATTCTTCTAAGCTCTCTCTCTAGGGAAAAGATTGAAAGAATGTAACATTGCCAAACAGCTCATGCCATTTGGAAGACTCTTGAAAACTATTATGAGGCCACAACACTTATTAATTCAAATAGATTAGAGATGTACGTGATGGAATGAGAGCTCTTCACAATGAAAGACCATGAAAGCATTACTAAAATGACAAATAGACTTCTGTCCATCGTCACAAAAATGAAGAAATTTGGAAGGACTTCCACCAACCATGAGGTAAACACAAAATTCTTTAAAATTCTTCCATTATATAAGTTTGGTACATGAGTGTGCAATATTCAAGAGTCCAATCTAGAGATTGGAAAGGTTCCTACGAATATGTTGATAGGCAAACTCTTAACTCATGAGTTGGCTTTACAAAAGGATGAGCAAATGAAGAAATTAAGGGGCCAAGGAGAAAATTCAGAAAAAGAAAGAAGAACCTTGGCACTCAAATCCTTAACCAAGGAAAAGGAGGTAAAAACAACCTCTAGTGATGAAGAGAGTGACAAAGAAGAATAAGAGCTAACAATGCTCTAAAAAAGGACTAAGGACTTAATTAAAAGAAGAAAAGAGAGAAGAAGCTTCAAGAAGACAACTCATAATCCTAGAGGGAGATCTAATGAAGTCACTTGCTATGAGTGTGGCAAGCAAGGCCACATCAAATACGATTATCCTAAGATAAAGAAGAAGAAGAGATAGGACAAGGAGAAAAAGAAGAGTTTCTTAGCCACTTCGGATGATAGCTCAAGTGAAGATGAAGAAGAATGAGAAATTGACAATATTTGCGTCATGGCGCAATAAGACTCTCCAAATGAGGTAAGTACTTCATCCCACTCTCATTTAGATTTTGATGAGATAGATGAAGAGCTTCTAGAGGCTCTTACTATGAGATGTGACAAATACAAGTCACAAATAAAGTCTTATAAGAAAAAATGTGTAAAATCAGATGATGACTATAAATCCCTCAATGATCTTCTAAGCGAATTGAGAGCATCAAATGATGAGCTGAAAAAATCTATGGAAAATGTTTCCAAATCATCTTCATCAATGGCTTCATTGAGAAAAGAGAATGACTCCCTAAAAGAAGAAGTCATTGAGCTTAGAAGCTCAATCTCTAAGTTTCACAAAGGAAAGGAAGCCTTGGAAATATTGATTATGTCTCAAAGGCCACCATTGATTAGACATGGTTTAGGCTTTAATGGAGCCTCTTCATCATCACATACTACATTTTTTAGACCATTAGAAATGCAAACTTCAAGTGTTGAGGTAATTGGGAAGAAAAGTGCTCCTAGCACTAAGCCTCCTAAGCCTAAGGGCAAAGGAAAGGTTCCCCAAAGCTCAAAAGCCAATACTAAAATAGCCAATCATGCTTACATGTATAACAAAAAACTTGCTCACACACATAAATATAAATAATTCTTTACTACTTTTCATCACTCATGCACATGCATGCACTCACATAATCAAAGTATAAGAAAACATCCTACTCATTCTAAGTTTATGCATAGGAGAAAGACTCACAAGTCTAAACTCCAACATCACTATTGTATGAAAATTGGGCATATAAATATTCATTTTTTTATTAGGAAGGCTCACCTTAAATTAGATGACCCTTCAACTCCTAACCTCCTAGGACCCAAGTATGCTTGGGTACCTAAGAAAAGGTGACTTACTTTTATTATGTAGGGAAGTGTGGCAAGCACAAATAAATTAAGCAATTGGCAGGTGGATAGTGGATGTTCTAAGAATATGATTGGAAATAGAAAGCTATTCATAATATTAAAGGAAAAAGAAGGTGGAGATGTCACATTTGGTAACAATGCCAAGGGTAAGGTCATTTCATTGGAACCATGGGTAAGAATGGTTGTTCCTTGATTGATAATGTTTTATTAATTAGTGGATTACAACATAATTTGTTGAGTGTAAGTCAATTGTGTGACAAAGGTAATAAAGTCACCTTTGATCTTAGGGAATGTCGAATCACCACATTAGTGGATGATAAGGTTATTTTCGAGGGTGAAAGGAAAGACAATTCTTATTCAAATGACTTAGACAATTTGGCTAACCAATCTTTTAAGTGTCTTATGTCTTTGAGCAATGAAACTTGGTTATGGCATAGAAGACTTGGACATGCACGCATGGATATTCTTCCAAGCCTATTTAAAGGAAAGTAAGTGGAAGGCCTTCCCAAGCTAAATTTCACTAAAGACAAGACATATGGTCCTTGCTAAATAGGGAAGCAACATCAAGCCTCCCATAAAGCTAAAAATGTTGTAAGTTCATCTAGACCCCTTCAACTAATTCATATGGACTTGATATGATCGATTGGAAGTGCTAGCTAGGTGGAAAATATTATGCACTAGTCCTAATTGATGATTACTCTAAGTTTACTTTGGTGTCCTTTTTAGCTCATAAAAATGATACTTTTGATGCTTTCGAATGTTTTACAAAAAAAATTCAAAATGAAAAGGGTTACTTCATTTCTTTTATTAGAAGTGACCGTGGAAAGGAATTTCAAAGTGAGTCTTGTCAAAATTATTGTTTGGAGAATGGAGTTTTTCAATAACTTTTCAATTCTTAAAACACCACAATGAATTGGTGTTGTAGAAAGGAAAAATAAAACACTAGTAGAAATGGCTAGAACCATTGTTAGGATCAAGCATCTACGCCAAAAGCCATAGCTGTTAGCGAAGGCACAACTCTATTTCCATATACTTGCATAGTAGCCAGTGCCACGTTTTGAATGCACACCGACGGCAGGATGCTGGACTTTGGCCCTTCAAGCCTTCGCCCAATAATCCCTCCTCCCCCTCAGCACTTGCCAGCCACTTGTTACAGCAACATGCCTTCTAGGGGATTCAAACCCTTTACCTGCTCTGAAACCAATTGTTAGGATCAAGCACTTACCACTATGCTAAAAGCCATAATTGTTAGTGAAGGTGAAACTCTATTTCCATACACTTGTGTAGTAGTCAGAGCCACGTTTCAAATGCACGTAGGCGGCAGGATGCTGGACTTGGCCCTCCAGGCCTCCACCCAACAATCCCCCTCAAATTGTTGGACTAAGATGGTTAATCATAAGTCTTAGACCTCTTTTGATCTTGACAAAGGAGATTGATCAATTATAATGTTTTAATTAAGTGTTGTTTTGCAATTTTTAGTTAATCTCTAAATGTAAAGTTGGATGGAGTCTATAGTCTCTAAAGAAAGCAAAATGTCTCCTAATTCATGACCACACCTTCAAATATTATGTCTGCAACTTAGATTAAAGCAGGTTGAAAATTGGACAGGCAAATTCGCGAGCCACTTCTCTATCATGATTCATCTAAAGATGGAAGTGCCAAAGTTAGAGACAAATTCGCGGTGTGTGTTTCGCCTTAGTTATGATTGCGAATTTCAAAGTAACTCAAGGGGGAATCAAGTCCATAACCACAACATGACAAGTGTCACAGGTGACCGTTGGAAGACAAAAATAATGATGACTATTTGTGGGTAGCGAGTGCGAATCATGAAGAAGAAGATGGACATTTTGGCAGATGAATTTGTGCCCTAAGTCGCGCTTGTACAAGAAAAATCATGATCGCTACTTTTATGAGCAGGTGAAAGGCAATGACTATATCTTCCTAGTGAACCAATGAGAAGATGACATGTTGACTAGCTGTTAGACACAAATGAGGATTTATGTTGCAATTTTAGGCTCTCCTGTATGGAAACTTGGAAAATCGCGACCGCAAAAGAGTAGTAGCAACCGCGACTGAAGCTTGACAAGCATTTAATGCAAATCTATCTAGCATACTTTGGAGATTTGCTACCAGTTTTATTGCAACATCTTTTTGGTGGGTAAAGGCTATAAATATCTCACCAAACATATGTAAATGGAAGAGATTTCATTAATTTATGACTAAGCTCTTGCAATTTTGCTACTCAATCTTTTTTATTCTTTAAGTGATTGTTTGGTGTGAGCATAAACACTATTTGTAAAGGTTGAGGTGTGAGCCTGTAAAAATACTAAAGATAGGTTGTTGTGTGAGCCTTAAAAACACATAGTGTAAAGGTTGTTATGTGAGCCTTGAAAACACAAGTGTAAAAGTTAGGTGTGAGCTTAGAAACACCATTTGAAGTTAGTGGAACACCCAATTACAGAGAATTGGGGAGTGGACATAGGGTCGATTATACCTAAACCATTATAAATAGTGTGCCTCTTTCTATACTCTTCTCCATCTCTTCAATCTAAATTTTTTATACACCAATTCAACCCCCCCTTCTTGGTGCTTAGGGCCAACAAGTGGTATCAGAACAAAGTCCCACATTCTAGCCTTAATTGGGTGAGAAAAGATTAATGGCACAAGAGGGAATTGACTCACATCTCAAGACTCACTTTGGTGGATCCAACTATACTCATTGGAAGTATAGAATGGAAATCTACCTTAACACAGATGTGGTGGACCTTTGGGATGTGGTTGTCAAAGAATGGAAGCCACCTACTAAAGTAGTGGATGGAATTGAAGAACTTATCCCAAGGGAAGAATGGGTTGAAGCTCACCAAAGATCAAATGGCAAAAATAAGAGGGCAATAGCCATTCTTCTAAGCTCTCTCTCTATAGAAGAGATTGGAAGAGTGCAACATTATCAAACAGTACATGCCATTTAGAAGACACTTAAGAACTACCATGAAGGCACAACACTAGTTAAGTCAAGCTGGTTGGAGATGTATGTGATGGAATGGGAGCTATTCATGATGTAAGGCAATGAAAGCATCACCGAAATGACTAATAGGTACCTATCTATCATCACCAACATAAAGAAATTTGGAAGGACTCTCGCAAAGTATGAGGTAAACACAAAAATCCTTAAAACTTTTCCTTTAGATAAATTTGGTACTAGAGTGTGCAACATCCAAGAGTCCAATCCGGAGATTGGGAAGGTTCCAACAGACATATTGATAGGAAAACTCTTAAATCATGAGTTGGCCTTACAAAAAGATGAGCAAATGAAGAAACTAAGAGGCCAAAGAGCTAAACCAGAAAAGGAAAGAAGAACTCTGACTCTCAAATCCTCAACAAAGGAGAAGGAAGTAGAAATTACTTCAAGTGATGAAGTGACAAGGAAGAAGACTAGCTAGCAATGCTCTCAAGAAAAACAAAGGAGTTAATCAAAAGAAGAAAAGAAAGAAAAAGTTTCAAGAAGACAACTCATAGTCTAAGGGAAAGAACCAACAATGTCACTTGCTATGAATGTGGCAAGCAAGGCCACATCAAGTATGATTGTCCCAAATTAAAGAAGAAAAAGAGATGGGACAAGGAGAAGAAGAAGAGCTTTTCAGCCACTTGGGATGACAGCTCAAGTGAAGAAGAGGAAGAAGGAGAAGTTACCAATATTTGTTTCATGGCACAAGAAGATTCTACTAATGAGGTAAGTACTTCTTCCTATTCTAATTATGATTTTGAATTTGATGAGAAAAATGAAAAGCTTCTAGAGGCTCAAACTATGAGATGTGACAAATACAAGTCATAATTGAAATCTTACAAAAGAAAATGTCACAAATTAAAGGATGATTATAAATCCCTCAATGACATTGTAAGAGAATTGAGAGCATCTAATGATGAGCACAAAAAATCTATGGATAGTCTTTCTACATCATCTTCCTTAATGGCTTCACTAAGAAAGGAGAATGACACTCTAAAAGGGAAAAGTCATTGAGTTTAGAAGCTCAATCTCTAAATTTCATAAAGGAAAATAAGCCTTAGACACATTAATTCTGTCACAATGACCATCACTAATTAGACATGGTCTACGCTTCAATGGAGCCTTCTCATCATCTCAAACCATATTCGTTAGAGCTTTCAAACCTTAAACCTCAAGGGTTAAGGTAATTGGGAAGAAGAGTGCTCTTAGCACTAAGCCTCCTAAGCCTGAGGGCAAAGGGAAGGCTCCCTCAAGCTCAAGAGCCAAGACTCAAAAAGCTAACCATGCCTACATGTACAACAAATAACATGGTCACTCTCATAAGAAATTCTCTACTCCTACTCATTATACATGTACATGCATGCATTCACATGGTCAAGGTATGAGAAGGCCTCCTACTCATACTAAACGTGCATAGGAGAAAGACTCCTAAGTCTAAACTCCAATGCCATTGTTGTATGAAATTTGGGCATATTAACATTCATTGCTTCATTAAGAAGACTCACCTCAAATTAGAGGATCCTTTAACTTCTAACCCTCTAGGACCTAAGTATGTTTGGGTACTTAAGAAAAGGTAACTCGCTTTTATTGTGTATGGGAGTGTGGCAGCCACCAAATTAAGCAATTGACATATAGATAGTGGATGTTCTAAGCATGGCTGGAAATAAAAAACTATTCATAGCATTGAAGGAAAAAAAGTTAGAGATGTCACATTTGGTAACAATGCCAAGGGTAAGGTAATTGGCATTGAAACTATTGGTAAGAATGGTTGCTCTTTAATTGATAATGTTTTATTAGTTAGTGACTTACAAAATAATTTGTTAAGTGTAAGTTAATTGTGTGACAAAGGTAATAGAGTCACCTTTGATCCTAGGGAATGTCGAGTCACCACTTTAGTTGATGATGAAGTTATTTTCAAAGGTGAAAGGAAAGGTAATACCTATTCAATTGACTTAGACAATTTGGCTAACCAATCTTTTAAGTGTCTTATGTCTTTGAGCAATGAAGCTTGGTTGTGGCATAGAAGGCTTGGAAGTGCAAGCATGGATCTTCTTCAAAGCCTATCTAAAGGAAAGTTAGTGGAAGGACTTCCCAAGCTAAATTTCTCCAAAGACAATACATGTGGTCCTTGCCAAATGGGAAAGCAATACCATGCCTCTTGTAAAGCCAAAAATGTTGTAAGTTCAACTAGAACCCTTCAACTTATTCATAAGGACTTGATAGGACCCACTATAAGTGCTAGCTTAGTTGGAAAGCATTATGGACTAGTCATAGTAGATGACTACTATAGGTTTACTTGGGTATCTTTTCTAGCTCATAAGAATGATTCCTTTGATGCTTTCAAAAGTGTCGTAAAAAGGGTTAAAAATGAAAAATGTTACTTCATATCTTATACTAGAAGGGACCATAGAAAGGAATTGGAAAATGAATCATTTGAAAATTATTGTTTAGAGAATGAAGTTTTTCATAATTTTTCAACTCCTAAAACACCACAATAAAATGGTGTTGTAGAGAGGAAAAATAGAACATTAGTGGAAATGGTTAGGACAATGCTCAATGAGTATTCTTTACCAAATTACTTTTAGGTCGAAGCCATTAACAGTGCATGTTATATTATAAATTGAGTTTTAAAAAGGCTTATTCTCAATAAAACATCTTATGATCTATGAACTGGTAGAAAACCCAAGATATCATAGCTTAGAGTATTTAGATGTAAATGTTATATTTTGAACACCAATGATAGTCTTAGGATATTTGATTCAAAAACCAACAAAGGTATCTTCTTTGGATATTTCACCTCAAGTAAAGCATATAGAGTCTTTAACAAAAGTTCAATGGTAGTTGAAGAGTCTATGAATGTTGTTTTTGATAAATCTAGCAAACTTGATCTTGGAAATGTATTTTTGTTGATGATCTTGTAGGTGACTTTGAGAAGTTGGAATTGGAAAATACTACAAGAAAAGAAGATAAGGAAGAAGGTGATCCATCAATAGTAGATGAAGACCAACAATATCAATAACAAGTAAAGCCAAGCCAAAATCTACCCAAAGATTGGAGATTTTCCAAGTATCACCCAAAAGACTTGATCATTAGTGATAAATCTAAGGGTGTAAGTACTGGATCTCAACTCAATCCTTTAGATAAAAATCTTGCATTTATTTCTCAATTTAAGCTAAAATCAATTAATGAGACTCTTGATGATGAGAGTTGGGCACTTGTTATGCAAGAGGAACTTAACCAGTTTGAGAGAAATAAGGTATGGGAACTTGTCTTTAGGCCTAAAGAACACACAATTATAGGTTGTAAGTGGATGTTTGGGAACAAGTTAGATGAGCAAGGTTTCATTACTAGAAACAAAGCTAGATTGGTTGCTAAGGGATACAATCTAAAGGAAGGCATAGATTATGATGAAACCTTAGCCCTTGTAGCAAGATTAGAAGCCATTAGGATTCTTTTAGACTTTGCATGTCATATGAATTTTAAACTTTTTCAAATGGATGGGAAAAGTGCATTTTTGAATGGATCATTGAGGAGGAAGCCTATGTTGAACAACCTCCTGGTTTTGAGTCACACTGTTTTCCAAACCATGTTTTCAAATTGAACAAAGCCTTATATGGTTTGAAACAAGCTCCAAGAGCTTGGTATGAAAGGCTTAGCTCATTTCTCTTAAAAAATGATTTTGAAAAAGGAAAGGTAGATACCACACTCTTTATTAAAAAGCACAAACATGACACATTAATTGTTCAAATCTATATTGATGATATCATTTTTGGTGCTACTAATGAATCCCTTTGTAAGGATTTTGCTAAGTGTATTACTAGGGAATTTGAAATGAGCATGATGGGAAAGCTCAAGTTCTTTCTCAGTCTATAAATCAAGCAATCCAAGGAAGGGATCTTCATCAACCAAGCCAAATACACAAGGTAGATACTTAAGAAATTTGGCATGGATGGTTGCAAGGTAGCTAAAACGCTAATAAGTGGTACCATTAAGCTAGATAAGGATGAATCAGGCAAGACGGTAGATGGAAAGAGATATCGAGGTATGATCGAATCTCTGTTTTATCTTATTGCTTTTATGCCAGATATCATGCTTACTGTTTATATGTGTGATAGGTTCCAATCCTCTCCTAAAGAGTCTCATTTGAATGCTGTTAAGAGGATTTTTAAATATTTGCATGACACAATTCCCTTAGGGTTATGGTATCCTAGGGATTCTTCCTTTAGTCTCATAGGATATTCAAATGTGGATTATGCAGGTAGCTTACTAGATAGAAAAAACACTTTTGAGACTTGCCAATTTATAAGAGAATGTTTAGTTTCTTAGTTTAGTAAAAAACAAGTGTTGGTTGCCTTATCCACCGCAAAAGTCGAGTATGTAGCTGTGAGTTATTATTGCACCCAAGTCCTTTGGATGAAACAACAATTGAAGGATTTTAGCAAAGTAATTGATCATATTCCTATTAAATGTGATAACATAAGTTCCATTAATCTCTCTAAGAATCCCATCCAACACTCTAGGAGCAAATACGTAGATATTAGACGTCATTTTCTTAGAGATCATGTGCAAAAGGGTGATGTTGTGTTAGAATTTATTAACACAAATCATCATCATGTAGATATTTTGACTAAACCTCTAAATGAAGAAAGGATGAACTTCATTAAGAGAGAATTGGGAATGCTTGATGGAAGTTCCCTAAAGTGAAAATTTTTTATCTTATGAGTGAAATTGCTATGTGTATTGATATTTGTTGATTTGTGGTATTTATATTTGATATAGTAAAGTGCATCACAATTATTTTTGAAAATTCAACTATTTTTTCCTTGCTGACTCATAAGTCACGTCCTTCATTCACAGTCGCAAATTACAAGTCAAAGTCACCCGGCTACTAAAACATCAATTCGTAGTTGCAAAATTTCTGCTTCACAGCGAATTTTGGTCAAATTTTCAAATTTTTGACCGTTAAGGCATGCATTCCTGAGAAAAATTTGTCAATTACTCAAATTTTTCAGAATTCACGATCGCAACTCATGATTTCGCAGACACGAATTTGGTAATTGCCTAGCAATTAAGTGATTTGATGGTCAACCATTTCTAACTTTTCATTAAAGCATTTCTAGCCTTTTGTATACCTTTTTAATGGCTATATAAAGCCTCCAAACATTGTTTTTTTTTTCTTCATTTCATCCTACTTACAAACTCTCTTACTTTTAAAGCATCAAATTCTTCCAAATTCTCTTCATCTCTTATAATGGCCAAAAAGAAGATCTATATAGCAGAAAAAAGAAAGGAAGTGACTCAATCCTCTGCACCCCTTGCACTCCAACTCATGAAGGAAGTTACTAAAGAGGAGAAGGAAAGATAAAAAGCTAATTCCTCTAAGATCCCCTCCACTTTCCTATTAAAAACCTTGGGCATCAATAATGAAATCTAGGCTTTTCTTTCCAACATTCGCTGGAACGAGTTCATCTTCCGAGATGAACCCGGATATGAAGAAGTTATGAGAGAGTTCATGTACACCGTCCATCTTAGTCACAAAGTTTAATCTCTCACGGGTCAATATGGGTTAGTATTTTAGGCCTTTGGTGATCCTTTTTATATAACCTTTGAAAAACTTTCTTATCTTTTCAATTTATAAGTCGGAGAAAACATTCCTTTCATAATCTCCACACTCGATGTTGTCTATTCCAAGTTATGGTCGAAAATCTCCATAGAAACCAAACACGACCCTCGCTCCTCTTTGGCTAAACACATCAAATCCCTACCCTTTTAGATACTCCACCGTATCACCACCTTTTCCATCAACGCAAGAGGTGATGGGAATGAAAAAGTGTCCTAAAAAGACTTGGCATTCCTTTTATGCCTTGTCAAAAATAAACCCATACAAACTGGTTGATACCTTATGGATCAATTGATCCACATAAGTACAAAACCCAAGAGTCAGCTCCTTTTGTCCTCACACATCACTGTCATATATCGTTTCGATAGAGCCTGTAATGAGGAAAAAGAGAAATTCCTTACCAAGAAGCTTCTTCCATTATAAAATTTTCTCGATCTCACTTACCTAATAAATGCCAAAGCCATTCACCTGGATACTTATGCCTACATGCTAGGTGCATTCAGGGCCAAGAAGATGGAAACTTCTCAAGCTTCTAAAAGGAAAAGGCTCCAAATTTAAGAAGGCACAATTCTAGTCCCTCCTCATTAACCAAACCCAAGTTTAAGTTGTCTCTTGCCACCATCAATCGAAAGTTAGACAAGATGTTGAGAATGATGAAAAGGAGATTCCTATTTCTCTCACATCTTCATAGTGACATGGTGGATCTTCAAGAGAAGTTAGGGGTTCCTTCTTGTCATCTTTCGGACTACACCAAATTTGAGGATTCACAAAATGAAGATGTCAATGAAGAGGTTGAAGATGGGGATAAAGCAGAAGGAGCCACACATGAGCAAGAGGAAGGAACTTCTGGAGATGATGATGATTCTCAATCCTTCTAGATTACATATCCTTTGTATTTTCTTGTTTTTGTGTTTATATTTCAAAATATTGTGATCCCATAGTTATAAATAAATAAATTTGTGTTTCTTTGCAAATTCTTGTTTTATGTGATTGATGCATTTTATCTTTATAATTTTGCATTCTTAGTTTGCTCCTTATGTATACTTATGTTTGTTTTCTTTTCCCTTTTATCTTTTCACCCTCTTTTTTATCTTGCCAAAGGGGGAGAGATAGAAACTACAAACAATCTAAGTCTAAGAGGGAGAGAAAATAATTTACAAAAAGATAGCATAAGTTGAAGGGGAGCATCGAACTATCGTATTTAGGAAATATTACCTTAAGTATTATTCATTGAATCAAACTTCACTCCAACTTAATATTTATGCATTATTTTTCCTTTGGATCAATCTAAGTTGTCAAAATAAAAAGAGGGAGATTTTTGGACTAGGATGATAAATCCTAAGTCTTGAACCTCTTTTGATCTTGACAAAGGAGATTGACCAATTTTAATGTTTCAATTAAGTGTTGTTTTGCAGTTTTTAGTTAGTCTCTAAATTGAAAGTTGGATGAAGTTCATAATCTCTAAAGAAAGCAAAGTGTCTCCTAATTTGCAGCCACAACTTTATATACCGAAACCGTGAACTAGACTAAGGCAGGTTGAAAAATTAGACAGGCAAATTCACGAGCCACTTCTTTGCTGTGACACATCAAAAGATAGGAGAACAAAAGTTACAGATGAATTCGCAGTGTATGTCACGCCTCAATCGTGACTGTGGATTTCAAAGTAACTCAAAAGGGAATCAAGTCCATAACCATAACATGACAAGTGTCGTAGGTGATCATTGGATGACAAAAATCGCAATGGCAATTTATGGGTAGTGACCACGAATCATGAACAAGAAGATGAACATTTGGACAGACGAATTCAAGTCCTAAGTCGCATCCTATACAAGAAAAATCGCGACTACTACTTTTGTGAGCAGGTGAAAGGCAATGACTATATTTTCCTGGTGAACCAATGAGAAGATGACATGTGGACTAGCCGTTAGACATAAATGAGGATTTTTGCTACATTTTGGGGCTCCCATATGGAAAATTGGAAAATCCCAACCGCGTAAGAGTAGCAGCAACTGCGACTGAAGCCTGACAAGCATTTAATGCAAAATCTGTCTAGCATACTTTGGAGATTTTCTACCATTTTTATTGCAACATCTCTTTGGTGGGTAGAGGCTATAAATACCACATCGAACAGTTGTAAATGCAAGAGAATTCATTAATTTATAACCCAAACTCTTGCAATTTTGCTACTCAATCTTTTTTATTCTTTAAATGATTATTTGGTGTGAACATAAATACAATTTGTAAAGGTTATAGTGTGAACCTATAAAAACAATAAAGAGAGGTTGTTGTGTGAGCCTTAAAAACAGAAGTGTAAAGGTTATTGTGTGAGCCTTAAAAAGACAAGTGTAAAGGTTATTGTGTGAGCCTTGAAAACACAAGTGTAAAAGTTAGTGTAAGCTTAGAAACACCATTTGAAGAGAGTGGAACACCCAACTACTGAGAATTGGAAAGTGGACGTAAGGTCGATTATACCTGAACCACTATAAATCTTGTGTATCTCTTTTACTTATTTTCCTTCTTGCATTCTTGTTTTAATTTTTATACACCAATTCAACCCCTCCTTCTTGATGCTTAGGGCCAACATCTCGCACCTCCTATTCCATTTCTCTTATGTGTTGGTCTGCATAACTCTTTTGCCTGTCCTGTGCTGCTTTAAGTTTGCTCTTGATTACCTTCACCTTGTCCATAGTATCTTTCTTGCACTTGTTCTGGCCCTTTTAAAATAGGGATCCCTTCTTCATCCTAGTAGATAGGACTTCGACATTTTCTTCTATATAGTGCTTTATATGTTGCCATCTATATACTACTATGATAATAGTTATTATAAGCAAATTCAATCAAGGCAATATATTCATCCCATGCACCTTTGAAGTATATCACATAAGCTCGAAGCATGTCTTCAAGTATCTAAATTGTCTTTTCTAATTGTCCATCTGTTTGAGGATGAAAAGTAGTATTAAAACTCAACTTGGTACCTAAAGTCTGTTGCAAAGACCCAAAATCAAGATGTAAATCTTAGATCCCTATCAGATACAATGGACATTGGAACACCATGTAATCTAACAATTTCATCCATATATTTCTTGGCTAAGTGCTTAAGTGAACTACCCTACCGAATAGGCAAAAAGTGAGCTGACTTAGTCCATCAATGATTACCCATATAACATCATTCTTCTTCAAAGTCCTCGATAACCCATATATAAAGTCCATGGTTATTCTTTCCCATTTCCAAACTGGAATTGTCAATGGTTTCAATTTTCTA
>CATIWR010083896.1:0-15541 GCA_949677035.1 Omphalea diandra | reverse complement strand
TGGAAATAGAAAGCTATTCACGACATTGAAAGAAAAAGAAGGTGGAGATGTCACATTTGGTAAAATGCCAAGGGTAAGGTAATTGGCATTAGAACCATTAGTAAGAATGGATGTTCTTTAATTGATAATGTTCTTTTAGTTAGTGGCTTACAATATAATTTGTTAAGTGTAAGTTAATTGTGTGACAAAGGTAATAAGGTCACCTTTGATCCTAGAGAATGCCAAGTCACCATTTTAGTGGATGATAAGGCTATTTTCAAGGGTGAAAGGAAAGGCAATACCTACTCAATTGACTTAGAAAATTTGGCTAACCAATCTTTTAAGTGTTTTATGTCTTTGAGCAATGAAGCTTAGTTGTGGCATAGAAGCCTTAGGCATGCAAGCATGGATCTTCTTCAAAACCTATCCAAAAGAAAGTTAGTGAAAGGGTTTCCTAAGCTAAACTTCTCCAAAGATAAGACATGTGGTCCATGCCAAATGGGGAAGCAACACCATGCCTTTTACAAAGCCAAAAATATTATAACTACATCTAGACCACTTCAACTAATCCATATGGACTTGATAGGACCTACTAGAAGTGCTAGCTTAGGTGAAAACATTATGCACTAGTCCGTATAGATGACTACTCTAGGTTCACATGGGTATCTTTTCTAGCTCATAAGAATGATTCATTTGATGCTTTCAAAAGTTTTGCAAAAAGAGTTCAAAAATGAAAAAGGTTACTTCATATCTTCTATTAGAAGTGACCATGGAAAGGAATTTCAAAATGAGTCATTTGAAAATTATTGTTTGGAGAATGGAGTTTTTCATAATTTTTCAACTCCTAGAACACCAAAACAAAATGGTGTTGTAGAGAGGAAAAATATAACTTTGGTAGAAATGGCTAGAACAATGCTCAATGAGTATTCCTTACCAAATTACTTTCGGGCCGAAGCCATTAATATCTCATGTTATATTACATAGAGTTTTCAAAAGACTCATTCTCAATAAAACTTCTTATGAGCTTTGGAATGCTAGAAAACCCAAGATTTCATACCCAAGAGTATTTGGATGTAAGTGTTATATTTTAAACACCAAGGATAATCTTGGGAAATTTGATTCCAAGAACAATAAAGGAATCTTCTTAGGTTATTCCACCACAAGTAAAGTATATAAAGTCTTTAACAAAAGTACAATGATAGTTGAAGAATCTATGAATGTTATTTTTGATGAATCTAGTAAAGTTGATATTGGAAAAGGTATTTTTATTGATGATCTTATAGGTGATCTTGAAAAGCTGGAATTGGATGATTCTACAAGAAGAGTTGATAAAGAAAAGGAAGAAGGTGATTTATCAAGAGTAGATAAAGGCCAACATCAACATCAATAAGAAAATGAGCCAAAACAAGATCTATCCAAAGATTGAAAATTCTCCAAGTATCATCCTAAGAACTTAATCATTGGTGATACTTTTAAGGGTGTAAGTATTATATCTCAACTTTTAGATAATAATCTTGCATTTGTTTCTCAACTTGAGCCAAAGTCAATTGATGAGGCTCTTAATGATGAGAGTTGGGTACTTGCTATGCAAGAAGAACTTAATCAATTTGAGAGAAATAAGGTATGAGAACTTGTCCCTAGGCCTAAAGAACACCCAATTATAGGTTGTAAATAGGTGTTTAGGAACAAGTTAGATGAGCATGGTTTCATCACAAGAAATAAAGCTAGATTGGTTGCTAAATGATACAACCAAGAGGAAGGAATAGATTATGATGAGACCTTTGCCCCCATTGCAAGATTAGAGGCCACTAGGATTCTCTTAGCATTTGCATGTCATATGAATTTTGAACTTTTTCAAATGGATGTGAAGAGTGCTTTTTTAAATGGCATCATAAAGGAGGAAATCTATATTGAACAACCTCATAGTTTTGAGTCTCAACCATGTTTTTAAATTAAACAAAGCCTTATATGGATTGAAAAAAGCTCTTAGAGCTTGGTATGAAAGGCTTAGTTCATTTCTCTTGAAAAATGATTTTGAGAAAGGAAAGGTGGACACCACACTTTTTGTCAAAAAACATAAGCATGATACATTAATTGTTCAAATATATATTGATGATATTGTTTTTAGTGCTACTAATGAATCTCTTTGTGAGGATTTTGCTAAGTGTATGACTAGGAAATTTGAAATGAGCATGATGGGAGAGCTCAAATTCTTTCTCGATCTACAAATCAAGCAAACCAAGGAAGGGATCTTCATCAACCAAGCCAAGTATACAAAAGAAATGCTAAAGAAATTTAAAATGGATGGTTACAAAGTAGCTAAAACTCCAATGAGTAGTACCATTAAATTAGATAAGGATGAATCGGGTAAAGAGGTAGATGAAAAGGGATATCGAGGTATGATCGGATCTCTACTTTATCTTACTGCTTCTAGACCGGATATCATGTTTAGTGTTTGCATGTGTGTTAGGTTCCAATCCTCACCTAAAGAATCTCATTTGAATGTTGTTAAAAGGATCTTTAAGTATTTGCATGGCACAAGACACTTAGGTTTATGGTATCCTAGGGATTCTTCATTTAGTCTCATAGGGTATTCGGATGCGGATTATGCGGGTAGCTTGTTAGATAGAAAAAACACTTCTAGGACTTGCCAATTCATAGGTGAATGCCTAGTTTCATGGTTTAGTAAAAAGTAAGTATTGGTTGCCTTATCCACCGCAAAAGCCGAGTATGTGGCGACGGGTTGTTGTCGCACCCAAGTTCTTTGGATGAAACAAAAATTGAAAGACTTTGGCAAAATAGTTTATCACATTCCTATTAAATGTGATAACACAAGTGCTATTAATCTCTCTAAGAATCCCATCCAACACTCTAGGAGTAAGCACATAGATATTAGACATCATTTTCTCATGGATCATGTGCAAAAGGGTGATGTTGTGTTAGTATTTGTTAACACAAATCATCAACTTGCAGATATTTTCACTAAACCTCTAAATGAAGAAAGGATGAACTTCATTAAGAGAGAAAGGGGAATGCTTGATGGAAGCTCCCTAAAGTGAAAATTTTGATCCTATGATTGATTGTTATTTGTATTATGCATGAGTGATGATTGTATGAACAGTTTTATTATTTATTTCTAGTAGATCACATGTTTTCAAAATTTTTCATTCTTATCCTTGCTGACTCATAATTTGTGGTCGCTATTCATTATTCACGGTCGCGAATTACAAGTCAATTTCACCCGGCTATCAAATGTCAATTCGTGATCGCGAAATTTGTCTCCACCGCGAATTTAGGTCAGTTTTTTAAAAATATGACTGTTAAAGCGCCTTTTTTCGAGGAAAATTTGTCTGTTACTCACATTTTTTAGGAATTCGCAGTCGCGACTTCTAAATTCGCAAATGCGAATTAGAGTAACCGCTTAGGCAATTAAGTGATTTGATTGCCAACCATTTTCACTCTTCATTTAATTCATTTCTAGTCGTTTATGATTGTTTTTACACCCCTTTAACAGTGTTTTCATCACTTCACTACCAAACACTCTTTCTCTCTCTAAAAATCTCTCAAGCTCTCTTCCTTTCTTATTATGGCTTTTAAGAAATTCTCCAAGGCTGATAAGGGCAAGGTAGTGGCTCAACCCTCTGCACCTTTTACCCTCAATCTCATGAAGGGAATCATCAAGGAAGAAAAAGAAAGATTCAAGGCGAACTCCTCCAAAGTGATTCTCCCAAACAAGATTCCATCGACATTCATGTTAGAGACTTTGGGCATCAATGCGGAGATTAGAGCCTTTCTCTTAAATTTGGGCTGGAATGAGTTCATCTTCCGAGATGAACCTGGATACGAGAAGGTTGTACGCGAATTCATGTACACAGTGCAACTAAGCAAAAAATTCGATTAGAGAGCCGACCAATACGGGTGAGTGTTTTGGGCCTTTGGCAACCCTTTCTACATTACCTTCGACCAATTATCCTCCCTTTTTAACCTGCAAGTCGGAGAACATGACCCTTTTTAACCTACTCTGAATTTTGGTCAGAGATTTCCATCGAAACCAAACATGACCCGACTCTTCTTTATCCAAACACATCAAAACCCTACCTCTGCGGATCCTTCATTGCATCATTACCTTCTCTGTCAACACAAGAGGTGATGGTAATGAGAAGGTTTTGCAAAAAGACTTAGTATTCTTATTTTGCCTTGTCAAAAACTAACCCATCCAAATCAGTCATTACCTTGTGGATCAATTGATCCTCATGAGTACGAAACCCAAAAGCCAGTTTCTCTTGCCTTCCCATATAACAACCATCTATAGTTTTGTTAGAGCACTTGATGAAGAGAAAGAGAAATTCCTCACCAAAAGGCTTCTTCCCTCTCAAAACTTCCTAAACCTAACATATCTCATCAACGCCAAGGTAATCCATTCGAACACATACATCTATACTCTTGGTACAATAGGTGCGAAGAAGATGGAAACCTCCTAAGCTTTCAAGCAAAAAAGGCTTCAAATTGAAGAAGGCAACATTCAAGTCCCTCCTTCTCAACCAAAAACTAAGTCCAAGTTATCTCTTGCCACCATTGATTGTAAATTGGATAAGCTAATGAGGATGATGAAGAGAAGACTCCTTTTCCTTTCACATCTTCATAGCGATATGGTGGATCTCCAAGAGAAACTAAGAGTTCCTCCTTGCCATCTTTTGGACTTCACCGAATTTGAAGATACGCAAGATGGGGATGGTAACAAAGACGACATTGAGGATGGAGATGAAGCCAAGGGAGCACAATAAGCACCAGAGACACCATCTTTCGGAGATGATTCTCCACTACTTTAGATTAGGAATCTTTTGTATTTGTTTTTCACTTTCCTTATCTTTAATTTTTTTTACAAATATTGTGATCCCACAGTTATGAATATATATAAAACTTGTCTCTTTGCAATCATTGTTATTTTATGTGATTGATGTTATTCTCTTATCCATTGCATTATGTTTGCTCCTTATGAATACTTATGCATGAATTTTTTTTTATGAACCCTCTTTTTGATCTTGCCAAAGGGGGAGAGATATATTGTGAAAGGGAAATAATAACTTGAAAAACTATAGCATAAGTTGAGGGGGAGCAATATACTTATTATTTTTATCAAATTCACCTTTGATTGAATGAATGAAATACTAAGCAAATTTTGTCATAAGCATTCATTGAATCATATTACAATCCAACTTCACTTTCCTGCATCATTTTCACTTTAGGATCAATCTAAGTTGTCAAAATCAAAAAGGGGGAGATTGTTGGACTAAGGTAGTTAACCTTAAGTCTTGGACTTCTTTTGATCTTGACAAAGGGGATTGATCAATTCTAATGTTTCAATTTAGTGTTGTTTTGCAGTTTTTTTTTTTGTTAGTTTTTAAGTTAGAAGTTGGATAAAGATCTTAGTCTTCAAATAATGTAAAGTGACTTCTAAATTGTGATCGTAATCTAATATTCGTGACTGCGATCTATGAGAAGACTTGCTAGAAACTCAGACAGATGAAATCGCAGAGTCATTCTCGACCGCGACTCATTTAAAAGAAGAACTCCAAAAGTGACAAACGAATTCGCAGTATAAAGCTTGCCTCACTTGCGAACACGAATTGCGAAGTAACTCAAGACACAATCCAGTCCACAATCACAGCTTGACAAGTGTCTCAGGTAACCGTTAGAAGTCAAAAATTGCGATGGGAACTTGTTGGTAATGACCGCGAACTCAGAAGAAGAAGATGAACACTTTTGGCAGAAGCATTCGTGTCCAAAGTCACGTCCTGTATAAGATAAATCACGACCGCTACTTTTGAGAGCAAGTGAAAGGTAACAACTATATTTTTCTGGTGAATTAATTAGAAGTTGTCATGTAGACTAGCCGTTAGACACAAACAGGGTTTTCCTTATGGAATTTGGAATTCGTGACCGCGAATGAGTAGTAATGACCGCGAATCATGACTGTTAAGCATTTAAAGCTAAAATCTGTCTAGCACACTTTGATAATTTTGTACCAGTTTTATTACAACGTCTCTTTGGTGGGTAGAGACTATAAATATCTCACTAAATAGATGTAAATGTAAGAGAATTAATAACTTTGTACCCAAACTCTTGCAATTTCGCAACTCACTCTTTTCTATTTTTAAGTCATTGTTGGGTGTAAGCATAAACACTAATTGTAATAGGTTATAGTAGGAGCCTGTCAAAACACTAAGAGAGGTTGTTGTGTGAGCCTGTTAAAACACAAGTGTAAAGGTAGTTGTGTAAGCCTCAAAACACAAGTGTATAGGTTGTTGTGTGAGCCTCCAAAACACAAGTGTGAAAGTTTGGTGTAAGCTTGAAAACACCTTTGAAAGATAGTTCAACACCCAATTTCTAAGAGTTGAGGAGTGGACGTAGAGTTGTTTATACCCGAACCACTATAAATCTTGCGTTTTTTTCCCACTCATTTTTCTTCTCTCTCCTTCCAATTTTAATTTTTATATACCAATTCAACCCCCCTCTCCCCTTCTTGGTGCCTAGGGCCAACAATTTTTATATATAAGTTTAGAGTTGTCTATCAGTCAATTCGATTCGATTTGATTTTTAACAAAATCAAAATAACTAAATTTTAAATATATAAAAACCGAATCAAATTAAAATTATTTCTAAACCAATCTGAACCAAATTGTATTTAGTTTAATTTGATTGATTTGATTCGATTTGAATGAAACTTTTTTCTAAAAAAATATTTTTTGAAAATTTTAATATAAATTATATATTTTTTTATTATTTATACAAATTATATACATTTATATAATGCTTATTTAATTTATTGTTAAGTAAAAATTATATTTATGTCATTTATTTAAAAATTTCTTTTCTTATAAAAAATATGGTTTATTTGATGTATTCAATTCGGTTTAGTTTTAATTAAAACGAAATTGAACCAAATTAATTGAATTTTTTAAAGGATTAATTATTTTGAACACCCTGACATTTGTCATATTTAACTAAGTCATTATTTATTTTCAATATTATACCAAAATCATTTCTCACATTTACTCTATTACATTAAAAAGTCCTTCCAGCATTAAAAATGTCATTTTTTTTTATCAGCAAAGAGAATTTAATAAAAAGTGAGTTTTTGTATTTTATTTGGTTAATTGCTATGAATTTTTCTGGTATTTTTTCATATTTAACTAAATTATCCTTCATTTTTCAAAATATTATATGAAGACATCCATCACATTTATCTCATTGCACTAAAAATTCCTTTCGTCGTTTATATGAATTTAACAGAAAAATTATTCTATGTAACAATAGAACCATGAGAAGAGTTTATACTATAATTTTAAAACATGATGAACAACTTTGTTAAATACATCAATCATCAGGGGATTTATAGCAATTATCTATTTTTTAATGGAAAAACTAAATCAAATCAATTTTTAAATTTAGCCTAACTCAACCAAACTAAATCAATTAGTTCAATTCAGTTTCTCAATTCAAAATTGGATAGTAGACAACATTATATATGTCTGTTAATCTATATAGCAAGAATAACTAAATT
The DNA here is from genome assembly GCA_949677035.1 of Omphalea diandra. NCBI lineage: Eukaryota > Viridiplantae > Streptophyta > Magnoliopsida > Malpighiales > Euphorbiaceae > Omphalea > Omphalea diandra. The sequence continues at coordinate 7,998 of CATIWR010083896.1, read as the reverse complement.
TAAATTTAATTAAATGAAACGTGAAATATAATACCATGAAATTACACTAATTAGAGCCTATAATTGATACACTGGGATTTTCATTAATATCCAAGGATATAATATCTACAGTGAGTTTATTCAATGCAATCACATTAACATTATTTATAAATACTAATAAATATAATTATTAATTAAAAGGAGGACTAAAGATGGAAAAATTATTACATCCACTTTTCATTGAGAAAAATTATGACATCCACTTTTTATTGAAAAACTAAATATAAATAGATATTTAAAGAAGCAATCCTATACTTGGTTTTGTAGTTTATTCAATGTGTCAGCTTTGAATAAAACAGCATTGCACGAATTCACCTATTCCTTAATAAAGATGGGATAAGAAATGAATAACAAGATAACTATTATTTTAAAAGTTCAAAAGCCAAATTAACAAGACTTTATTACAGTTTGTTGGCTCTTATACACCGAAAAAGGGTTTGAATTGATGAAAATTTTAAATTTTATAGAGAATAAAAATCAGTTATAAATAAAAGAAATGGAAAGAAAAAATCAACATACAAGATTTATAGTGATTTGAGTATTAACCAATTATACGTCCACTTTTCAATTCACCTTTATTTCATTAACTTATTAAGTATTTTACAAGCTCACACTCAAATTTAGTATTTTGACTCACATCCAACCCTAATTACACTTTGGGTTTAAAGCTAACACAAACCTTACAAGAGTTTTACTCACACTAGGCTTACTTTAAAACCCAAACCCAAGAGTTTAATGTTCACACTTAACCTTTTGCAAGCAATCAATAGCTCTCAACAACCAAAGTATAAAGTAATAAAGAGAGAGGCTTGACAAATTAATTAACAGGAGTTCAAACATAATAAATAATTATTTCTCTTGCATTCAAGGTTTATTTATTGTTTATAGTTTCTTAACATCAAGTAACAATTACTATATGTCAAAGATTTGTTAGGTAATCTTATATTTAATGCTTGTAAGAAGAAATTTACAATTAATAAAATTTATAATCGATATGTCCCAATCGCGATCGCAATTCATGATTCGTGTCCAGGATCACACTTTCACATTCGAGAACTTCAATTGAGTTTAACAACTAGTAACACATGATGTTTGATCATTGGTTTTCTTGAACTAGCTGTTGTAACGCACTACTTTTAATTTGAGGGTTACAGTTGCAATCCTTGATTGCGCTGGATTAACAAAATCCAAACCTCATCGTGTACTAAACTGAAATTTTTGATTCACCTTTGACAGTTGGTTGTAGTCGCAATCTTCAAAATGTCTAATGTCTTTTTTGACACGTGGCATACTTCAATTGAATCTTCAAAATGTCTAACAACTTTTTTGACACATGGCATACTTCAATTGATTTCTTGGGTGATTGTTAGAGCTTTTTTTCTTAAAGTTGAAAGGTCATGGTTGTTACCTGGACGCGATTCAAATCACGAACTAAACTAGACACTTTGATTTATTTTTAAGCTTGATAATAATCATACTTGGCATATAGTGGTCACTACTTAGTTCTTAGTCACTATATCTTGTATTGGGCACGATTTCCAGGTGAGTTTTTATGATTTGGAGATTTCACTTCCTTTTGACTTTCTAATTATTTTCCTATCTTAAGTTCTGTAGAAACAACACTTAGTACATATGTTAGTACCTTTCAATCTATGTTGCCAATATAAAAATGAGGTTTGACAAAGGTTTGACAAACTTAATCCAATAACCTCTCCCTTTTTTTTTTTTTTTTTTTAATTTTGATAGCCTTTATTGATTTTGCAAAATATAAACCTTGTAATATGCATATCTTAACAAATTATAAATGTTTGGAAACTTAAATGAACTTAGAGAATAGTGTTCATTTAAGATTGCAAGTAATTCAAAAATTAAAGGTAAAGGATTTTAGAGTGTTTTAAATTAATCCCCCTCAATTAATGCTCCTTTTTGTTGTATCAATCATGCAATTCATCAATTTTACTTTGCACTTATTCTCTCCCCTTTGTCAAGTTTAATAAAAGGGAATAGAGGTTGAACATAGAGAGGTAAGTAATATAACGAATCATGCAATCAATCAATCATTCAATCACAAAAATCATCCACATACAAATAGAAGATAATGGAGATCAGTTAAACATAAAGAGAAATTTTCATTAAAATGCAACCTAATTACAAGCAATCCACACAAAATTTCAAACATATACAATCATTGAGTCATCCATTTGAAAAGCATAAAACATAAAAGAAAATACAAAAGCAAAAATGAGAAAATAGAAAAGAAAGTTAGAAATTCATGAATTGGTCATCATTTTCTTCTTCTTCACTCTCTTGCTCTTCAAAGTCTGGTAGATAGCATGAAATGAGTTCCATTTTATCATGAAGATCCACAATATCACTGTGGATATGACTAAAAAGCTTGAATTTTTTTGTTCCATCACTCTCAAAAGTTTATTGATCTTCTTGTTAATGCATGAAAGAGAACCTTGAGATGGAGTAGAAGGAGGTTGAGTTAAGGGCACCTCTCTTTCTTACTCTTACCTTCTTAGAGGACTAATCTTTTCCATTTTTTATTATTGGGAAGCTTATTGAATTCGAACCATTTGAGACCCAAGCAAATAGTCATATGTAATGGGTTTTATTATTTTGGCATCAAGCAAGTAGTTGAGGTCAAATGGGTTAGCATCAGCAAATTAGGAGACTTTGAGAAAATGATCATTTTAAGGGGAGGGGTGAGAGCACCAATGTGCCTAGCAGTGATAGTGATGTCAAAAGAGAGGAGTATTTGTACATATTTTGACTTGGGCAAGTTGATTAATCAAAAATTGGCCAGATTTTATAACTTGGCCATCAATCAAATAATAGAGAAAACATAAATCTTTTTGGAAAAAATTTTCATTTCCATCACCGCAAGCATTAATAGAGAAAGTGATAATGTAGTAAAGGAATCAAAATACAAGAGTGTTTATATTTTTGGCTAAGAAAGTTTTAAAATCATGGTGAGTTTGAATAGAAATCCTACACCAAAAGTTATTAAAATTGAAATGGAGTTTATTGAGATTTCATGTTCTATGGGTTTGGAAATTAAAAAGGGAGGAAAAGATTCAAATATTATATAATAAGGCTTGCCAAAGCAATGAAAGAGTAACCCATACATACTTGTTTTGTGTTGGATGTTTCAGTTGATCACCATCATAGCAAGAAATTTCCTTATCAACTAATCATACCTCGGTTCCTCCATAAAAATGAAGTTTTCTTATTGAAAGTTTAATAGATAAGCAAAAAATCCATTCTCAATTTTGAGTGCCTTAAGGGTGAAAGGGGATGGGATCTTGTTAGGAAATATGATTTGTTCTTAATGATTTTGTATCTTTGTTTTCTCTTTGGGTGTTACTTTTCACATCAAGTGAAAAGGAGATTATTTAGGAGGAGGAGAAGTCATTAGGGCATTTCTCTTTTAGTCTTTTATGGATTTTTATTTTGGTGCCATTAGGAAGAAAAGGTGAGGTTGAAAGAAGAAGAGAATTAGAGAACAAGATGGCAAAAAAGATGAATAAGGAATGTAAAGAGCTTCTTATTTTTAGTCATATACTTTGAGCATCCATCATCAACCATCCATCCATTCATTTTCATCACTTGAACGCTCAAGGCATTCCTACAAGAAGAAATAAATCATTTTTGTTTAAGTGTCCAAGCATACTTGGGGTTTTAGGAAATTAAGGCTTAAAAGGATCATCAAATTTAAGTTGACCTTTCCTAATGTAACAAAGCACTTTAATATGTCTAAATTTCATGCAATAATGACATTAAAGTCTAGCCTTGTTAGTCTTCCTCCTTTGAAAAACTTTAGTACTAGTAGGGATCCTTTCATGTCATTCCCATGAGTATACATGCAAGAACAAGTGTAGTGGCGAGGAGAAGGTGTGTTTTTGTAGATGTCTCTTGCTATACATGTATGCATGATTAGGTCTTGAAGGTTTAGCTCTAAAGGTTTGAGGTGTCTTCCTTTGCCTTTAGGCATGGAAGGTTTAGTGTTTGAAGCACTCCTTTTCTAAACCACCTCTATACTAGAAGTTTGAGGTGTAAAAGTTTGGATGAAAATAGGAGAAGATGTGGATTTAGAGGCTTTACATAAAAATCGTGTTTTGATAAATATTTTGTAATATTACAAATTTACATAAAAATTCTGTTTTGATAAATATTTTATAATATAATAGTTTATTTTGTAAAGTGAGCAAATCAACTATTATTCATCATTATTGCATATAAAAATCGTTTTTTGACTTATATTTCATAATAGGTTCATTGGCTCATAAAATCTAAATCTTTTCAAATTTTGACAAAATTGGTCAACTTTTTAATTTTGGCAAAATTAGCCAAAACTAATAAAATTTTGATAAATCTAGGTAAAATTCAAATTGATCAAAATAAGATAATGTGCCACAATAAAATATTGAGTTAAAATAATGTTAATTGATGTTAGTAATTAATGTTAACTAATTTTACTAATTTTTTGTATAAAAATTTATATTAGCTGGTGTATCATGTCACTTGATATATAATTTTATTGTGATAAATTTGAATTTTAACTAGATTTGTCAAAATTTTATTAGTTTTGACTAATTTTTCAAAATTAAAAGGATTGATCAATTTTGTCAAAACTTAAAAAGATTTGGATTTTAGGGATCAATAAGCCTTTGTGATATTAGGATATATTTTATAATATTACCACTTTGCATAAAAATTTTGTTTCGACAAATATTTTGAGATACAATAGTCTATTTTCTAAAGCGGATAAATCAATTATTATACATCATCACTATACATAAAAATCATTTATTGACACATTTTTTGTAATATCATGATATATTTTATAATATTACCATTTTACATAAAACTCTTGTCTTGATAAATATTTTATAATATGATGGTCTATTTTATAAAGTGAGTAAATTAACTATTATACATCATCACTGTACCTAAAAATCATTTACTGACACATATTTTATAATATCAAGATACATTTTGTAATATCAAAATGTATTTTACTATAACATCATTTTACATAAAAATCTTATCGTGATAAATATATTATAATGTGATACTCTATTTTATAAAGTAGGTAAATAAACTAGTATACATCATCATTATACATAAAAATCACTTCTTGTCATATTTTTATAACTGAATTTTATTTTGTAATACAAATATATTAATAAATAGATATAATAATAAATATTCAATTTTTATATTAGATAATATGATAGGAGTATAATAGTATATATAATATTAATATTAATATAATAACTATACTGCATAATAATATAGTAATATAATAGTTTATTTTAAAACAAAATTTGATAGCCCACTGGATATCTAATAGCTCTGGCTCAAAAAAATATGCCTGTCCTTCTTATATAAATCAAAATACAACTATATTTTTTAACTTTTGCATTAACTATAATATAATAATGGTTTTAATATTAATTTTATTTAATAATAATGTATTTGTTTATTATTTAATTTTTATTTATATTACTTATTATAATATATTATTAAAATTTTTTAATTAAATTACTATTATATTCATAATTAATGTTTAATGTATAAAAATAATTTATGAATAAAAAAACTTAATGGATGATTATTTATTATTTATTTTGAAAATAAAAAATGTGAATATATGTATTTATTTATTTAAAGTTTATATTTATATTCTTAATTATATTTATAAATAATAACTACTAATAATAATTTTGTCAAATATTTAATATCAATTGGCAATAAAAGACAACAATTAGTGACTAGTAACAGTAACTAGCAATCAATAATAGATAAACTAAGTAAGTTTTATTTATAATTATACAATCATCACCATCTCTGCCATCATCATAACTATTACTATTAAAATCACTATAATTATCACTACGATTGCAACTACCATCATTTCAATTTACTTATAAATTTAATTAATTTTAAATTTTATTTAAAATTAAAAAGTATTGAATTATTTAACTCTTAAATTTCATTGATAATATTGTTTAGTGCTTAATTTTTTTATCTTTACCAAATAATATCTAGATTTATATTTTTATTTAAAATCTTATTATTTCTACCTTAACCTAGTATAAGTATTCCATATAATAAAATTTATATATCTAAATGAGTAATAATATATTTTTTAAAAAATGACAAATTATCAAAAAATCCTAAAATTAGGCATATATCTTAATTTTCATTTCTTATCAATAAACTATCTACAATTTATACCTATTTACAATATTATCCTCTAAGTCGACTTTAGGTCTCTCATTTTTTAACTAGTTTAATTAGATTAAAATTAATTTTAGTCCTAATTAAATATTATTTTTATTTTAGGCTATTTAAATATAATTTTTTATCAAGAAATATAAAAATTATTTTTTATATTATTTTTAATAGAAATAATATATAAAATTTTGAAACAGCAAAATAATTTTGTATTTCAAACAAACTTGAGAAAAAAAATGAAATTAATAAGAATTTTCTAATCTACAAAATTTTTCACTCCTTTTCTCAATCCAAAAGACATAATATTGCTTCTAATTTACAAAAAATTAAAATGTAATTTTTTCTCTTCATTAATCTAATACTTAACATTTAATTATTCTTACTGATTAATTCAAACAATACAAATTTTCTCAAATAGCATATAATTAATTAAATTATTTTAATTAATTGAAAATTTTTAATTATTGTAAGATTAATATCAGTGATATATATATATATATATGCGCGCGCGCATGTGCACGTGTGCGCTTATGTGTATTGATTATCTAGTAGTCATTAATTTTTTAATAATCTAGTAAAACATGTGCCTGAATTAAAATTATTTTGATAATAACTAATAGAGGTAGACTCAAATGCTAAGAAAGTGCACACTTTTCTAATAATATTGGATTTGAATCCACTGGATTATGACAGAAAATTTTCTATGAATCATTAGATCTTATATAAATAAACTTACTTAGATCACTGAAAAGAAGAATGTACTGGGCATAACCCAAGAGCCACTTACTATATAAAAAAAAAATTTTTTGATGACAAATTAAAATCAAGTAAAAAACTATTACTCTAATTAGGATGCTAAATTGTATCAATAGGTACCTGCTCAAATTCTATCTGATCATATTAAGTAATATTCAAGTTGATTGGATAATAAGCATAATAAACTCATATTGAAAAACTATAGAATTATATTTGAATAGAGTACAAATAGTGCAGTATCTTATCTATACTATACCCATCTCTCATCCAAACTATCGAGTTTTATCCTATTTGAATTCATATCCATATGCATGTTTTACATATTCTACCATATACTTTTAATGACTTGTGATGGTGTCATGTTAAGCTCAGCTATTTTTAATATTTTCTTTTTAAGTTAGACGTACAATATTAAGATTTTTATAATTGAATTTATTAATTATGATGTGTTCAATATGTTGCATTTGGAGATCTTAACGAACTTTTAAATTATTCAGCTTTTTTTGTATTTTAATAGTTTTTTATTTCAGTTTTTATTTATTTCAGTTTTTATTTTTATTTTTTATATATGACGTGAATATTGTTGTGGAATAAGAGTAATATTTCACCCACCAAATTCACCTAATAAATTTATAGGTGAATAGAGAGTGAAAGATTGTACTGTAAAACCACACTATAGTTGATTCCCAGAAAAGATTGGAGGGGTCACAAGTGGTCTCACTTAAAACCCAATCTCCTTAGACAGAATCATCCGAATAGTAATTTAACAGCACAATATATCACTACAACTATACCCTACAAAATAGTTATTGAAAATAAAAACAAAATAAGAACACCAGAATTTAACGAGGTTCGACCAATTATGCCTACGTCCTCGGACACTACCAAAATTATATTTCACTAAGAAAAGGACTACAAAGTGAAATATTACAAAAGATGGAGAAATATTGAAAATTG
>CATIWR010083858.1:0-11666 GCA_949677035.1 Omphalea diandra | reverse complement strand
CACTTTCCCTAATTCCTCTTCTAGGGTTACGAAATCTTGGGTGCAAAATTCTGCTCTAACAGCAAAATCCAACAGAATCATCTCTTATTCTCTTGGATTACAACTTCCATCCAAGAGATCTACCTCAATTACTCCATAATTCTTACTAAACATGCATGATTAACATGTCATGAGATGATAATTCCAGTTGAGAAGAAGATAAATTTACTTACCTACTGTCCCAGAATTGAAAAACCCTAGGCGGCTCACTCTTCTCCCTCTCTTCTTCTTCTTCTTCTTCCTCTTCCTTTCTTTCTTCTTCCTTTGCTCTCTCTTGTTTCTGGTATACCCCACATTTTTCCCTCAAAATCTGACCCTAATGGTCTATATTTTTATCTTAAATAAGTCAAAATATTAGGGCTGGTTTCCTGTTGGTTGAAAGTTAAAAGTTTTACTTTTAGTCCCTCTTCTTCACTCATTAAGCACTTCCATCCATCTCCTAATTCATAGATACTCCTTATACTTTTAATTAAGCTCTAAGACACCATTATTTATGACACTATAACATGCACACAACATAAAACAATTTGTCATACAACTATACAAACACTACATATATGTTCAAGTGTCCCCAAATGCAATGGTGCTTCTAAATGATTATTTATCTAATGCATATGCTCATGTGATAATGCCAATGAATGTGGCTAGAGATGTTACAAAACAACACTTAATTGAAATATTAGGATTGATCAATCTCCATTGTCAACATCAAAAGAGGTCCAAGACTTAGGATTAACCATCCTAGTCCAATAATAAGATATTAATATTAAAAAATAATTTGTTCCTGGAAAAGAGATCTATGTAGGTATGAAAATAATCTATCTAGATGCCTTTACATTTATATGGATGTGTTCATATTTATACAAGCCTTAAAATAAGGATAAACTCCTTTATGGGCATAATACCATGTGTAAGGACATTTAGGCCTTTGTATAGATGCTCAAATCATTTGCATACAGGCTAAAATATTCATACAAAGGTCCATTTGGAAAACATAATCTAAAATTGCATAAATTAGACAAGTATACTCCATTTTACTTTTATTTTAACATTTGCTTCTTTTTTCTTGTCATTGTAGTAATGTGAAACCACCATCAAACTAGGTGGCAACAATGTTAAAGTCATGAAAAGGTTTAATACAATTCATCAGAGGGCTAAATACTAACAGTGCATGATTAGGTCTTTAGACTTTATACTAAGTTAATCTCATACACATTTCCAGTTCCAACCAGGCCTTTATGAAATCGTTGGTTGAATCGCGGATGGACATGATGGCCATCATGCATCTCTCTTTTGGTAAGTACATCATCACTCTTGTTCCCTAAGTATAGAGTCATAACCCTAAAAAGTCTCCCTTTGATGAGTTGTTAACTTGGTAATGATTGTAAGTATATGGGTCATACAAGTGATATTAATGAATAAAGAGTGCATATATCATCCCAATGGAGATCATGAATAAGTACTAACACATGACGATCATATTTTATCTATAAAGCAATTAAATGCTATTTAGGCTAATAACTAAAAATGACTTAAAAATTAATAAAACAAAGTAAAACTATAGTAAAGGATATAAATAATTAGGAATAAAACCTCATATGAATCAACCTAGGGTAATTGATTTTACCAATTGAAGTTGATGAAGCTCTAGTTAGATCATGTATTGCAACTATCAAATTACTTTACAATGTTCAACTCCTATTTTTTGAGTAGTCACTCAAACTTTGCAATCCTAATTTATAAAACCATTTGGTAATATGAACTAAATATAATTACTCATTTAGATCTATCAATCTCTAATGATATCAATAGGCTAAGTGGATATCTCTACTCATCAATTAACATAAAGGATCAATTTTTAGTTGTTTTTAATTTACAATCTCTCGATCTATAAATGAAACACAAATCATGAAATTTTATGTTCAATAAATTAAAAGAATTAGATGAAAAATAATTCACTTGCAAAGGAAATAAATATCCAACATTGTCACAAAATCATAAATCATTCAACCTTCAATGGCTACATCAAAACTCAAAATAATAGATCTAGCCTAACATATTCATAAAACAAATCAAATCCAATAGTTTAAGAATCATCTTGAAGAAAGAAATGAGAAATAAGATGAAGTGAGAAATGGAATCCTCCAAATAAGGCTAATAGTTTATAAAGATCTTTTATTTTCTTCTTTTTTATTCTTAAGTGATCTCTTAAACTTTTGGAAAAGATCTTGAATTGAATGCTCTTTTCTCTTGTTTTATTCTCCTAAAAGTGCCTCTTGAGTCTCATAAGAAGTCTTTATCCTCTTCCCTGAGAAACTCTAAATAATTCCATGTTATACTTCTCTAAAAGAACTAAAACATAGGTTAAAAATAGGTTGTAAATCACCCTTATTATTGGCCATAACACGTGTCATAGGCGTGACAATAAGAAAACTCCTTATTAGTGTTATTGATTACAATGCCTATTGTTGGCATGATAGCAGCTCCATTGTCTGCTTTGTCTTTAAAGTTGCTTTAATGGTTTATTTTCCTCTAAATTTTCCCTAAAACTCCTCAATAACCTAATAAACATTCAAACATATGAAATAAAATAAATTAAACCAAAATAGCTTATATTCATTATAGAATTATATCAAATCAAGCTTATAACTCATTAAAATACTATCAACAAATTAAGCCTAATAAAAACCCTCATAAAATACTTGAATCATTACTTATTCCCAAGTAGCTAAGAACTTGTCTATAAAAAATCTTTTATAAATTTTACAAAGACATATAACTTAACTTTGTTTTGCAATGTTAATAATTTAAGTTTGATAATAGGCATGCCAACCAAGGATTTCCTTAAAATAAATTAGTTAAACTTATCTTACTACTTTAAAAAGGAAGCTCATTCATTCATGGGAAGCTCAAAACAATATGGCAACACTTTACATGCATATTAAAATAACCATACTAACTATGTTATTAATAAGTATAATCACAAATTGAATAATGTCAAATTACCATCATATTTACTAATAAATAATGAGAAGACTAGCTTTAACTACAAGAGATCATTAGGATTCAAATTATATTAAGCACATAACTTTTAACTTTTACTTTTACTTTTCTTTCTTTTTCTCTTTTCCAAATTGTTTATATGCCTTTTAATGTAAATACAAATGTGGATAACAATTCACTTGGTTATTCAACATACAAGTTAATATGGAATGCTTTGCATACCCTTTATCATGCCTCATATTTTGAGTTATGCTAGCACTAAGGAATGAAAAGGCTTAGGACCTTCATAACTCATAGCAAACCTAATTACTTGTGGGTAAATCCCATTTCTAGCTCTTTGATAACTTGAATCTAAAACTTGTACTTATTTACCCATAAAAAATTTTAACCTTCATTTGCCCTACTTTAGACTCTTAGGATAATACAAATAGGAGGTAGGGATTTAACCTAAGCTAAATTTCTAACATTTCATAAAAACACTTACTTACATTATGCTATAACTATTTAATTCTTTTCTTATCATGTCATAATCGAAGGATTCTAAAGTCACTAGTCGATTCATTATTATCCTTTCCTTTTCTTACTTTCATTATATACATATTGCTAATCATTAAACTCTCCCATTTAAATAATCTTAGAATCAAGGATCCACTAAAGGTCATTTTAACTATAACATTCTTTGAATTAGCATAAGCATTTAATATTTGTCTTACATGGGCCATGAATCTTATGCCTTATCATCATTCCATTATTTACAAATCATAATTCATTTTACATTCATTAACCTTAGACATTTACAGATCATATTATTCATAGCATATACTTTACGAAGATTACTAAGAATATAGGATATAACTTATCATTTGCTTAATATATTTATAACTTTTTCAATTATACGTATCATTACTATATGCAACTACAAAGAAATAATATAATGCCTTAATAATATGCAATACATAACATTAAACTCTATCTTTATGCATCTAACTTAAGCATATATTTATCGCATTAGTTCTATGTATAAATTGAAAAATAATGTGTGAGGGATGGTTTAGCTCGTTATGGGAAATTCATTGAGAAATTTTTATTGTCCATATACATGCTCACATACCTTAACATGAATGCATTTTTATTAACATGACATAACATGTATATATAACATTTACATGCCATATCATTGCACATATTGATAATCAAGTTCATGGGAATCCCTAATTGATTTACTTATTTTTGTTGTACAAGGGAGTTGCTCTCCATCTATACACTTTCAAAGGAGTTCTTTGGATAGTTGTATACTTTACTTATCTCTTATATAGGAGAGTTTCTTTGCCAGCCATATCATGCATGCACAACATTACATTTATTATACAATCCTTGCATAGTTAGCTATTACTCTTTGGATTCCTAATTCTTCCTTAAACTACTCTCATATCACAAGGCATTTAAAAATAGAATTTACATAATGTCATTTCATTTCATCCATAAAAATGTATATGACTTTTATATTAACATATATTGGCTTATTATTACATATACATTTAAACTCATGATGCATGTATGCGACAAACAATAAAAATCAACTAAAATCCATCACCTTTTATTATTAGTTGTTGGCTCTTAAGAACCAAAATGGGGGGGGGGGGGGTTGAATTGGTGGGAAACTAAAAAATTTGACGGGAATGTGAGGTGTTTAAAGAATGGAGAAAGAGTAGAAACAATGAACACAAGATATTTATAGTGGTTCAAATGTTAACAAACCCTACGTCCACTCTCCAATTCTTCAAAATTCGGTATTTCACTCAACTTAAAATGGTGTTTCCAAGCTCACATCAAACTTGTACAATGTGTTTTTATGGCTCACACACAACCCTACAGTTTATGTTTCAAGGCTCACACAAAACCTCACTCAAGTGTTTTACTCATGATCACGCTTTAACCTATCACAAGAGTTTTGATAGCTAGGCTAACTTTCAACCCAATTATAATGGTGTTTAATGCTTACACCAAACAACAAGAACTCACAATCAAAGAATAAGAAGTTATGAAACAAATTTGCAAGAGTTTGACTATAATTAATGAAATTCTCTTCCATTCATGTATGTTTAGTATAGTTTTTATAGGCAACAACCATCAAAGAGACATTACTAACAAACTATGCCTAAATCTCTAAGTTAAGCTAGGCAAATTTTGCATTAAATACCTATTAGACTGAAGTCGCAATCGTGACTGGTATTTCACGATTGTGATTTTCCAATTTGTAATGAAAAGACTGAAATCACAATAAAGAACCCTATTTTGTATCTAATGGCTAGTCCATGTGTCTTTATGCCATTGGTGCTCCAAGAAATATAGCCGTTATATTTGACTAACCAACTAAAAGTCATGGATGTGATTGACATCCTTCTTGGGCACGACAATGATTCTAAATCCTTCTGTTTGGTGAGAAGAAAACACTCTCTTAGGTTGCAGTCATGACAGGTCCTTTGCCCTCATGAATTTTGATATTCTAATGATTTCCTTAGGCACTTAGCGTGTTATGGTTCGCTCCTTTAAGCTACAAAATTCACAGTTGTGACTCTGGATGCTAACACTACTGCGAATCTCTCTGTGTGTCATTCAAGTCTCCCTTGGTTGGATTGTGGCTGTAATTTCCTCGGTGAATTCATCTAGCCTAAGTTCGTCCATCCTTATTGCAAGGTTGTAGTCACGATTTAAAGGATCCTAACATGAATTTGGATGTCTTAATCAAAGCTAGAGATTTAGGCTTTCATTAAACTTTTAATGAAAACCTAACTTAAAAACTGCAAGAACAACACTTAAACAAGATATTAGTACCTATCAATCTTCATTGTCACGATCAAAAGAGGCTTTTGACTTAGGTTTGACTAACCTAGTCCAATACTAGCCATTGCGCTTCCTTGTTTTGGCTTTTTTCTTTCTTTATCTCTTTGCCTTAGCCTTACATATACTTAGCGTTATCCTTACTTGCTCATAATCATTTCACCCATACACATGCATAAACATAAACATTCATAACATTATTACTATAACATCTAAACTATCGAGAGTTACTTAGACTCATCCATAGAACACATAACATAAACATAACATTTAGCATAATAAAGCAACACCCCTTATAAGGATAATGAAGTCCTAAACATCAATTAAGCATTCAAACATAACTTTCATTAGCTTTAGCTTATAACTTAAACTATCATCCTTCATACTTAGCTCATTGTCACCATTTTCTTTTTTATCTAATGCACAATATCAACATTAACATGACCATTAAATTATAGAGTAATCCATAATTACAATCCTTATGCTATTTGATAATCATCAACTTATAATTTTAAATTCATTAATATAATAATTCCTTATCATAACCTACATGCATTCGTTTATTCATTTAGACATTTATATTTATCTCCATTCTAACTAAGATTTAAAACATCTTTTAAGATTGAATAAAACCCTAAATCTCATGTTTATAATACTATACAATATTTAAGAGCTCAAATAACATCAAGGAACTCAAACTACATCAATTACCTTTACAATTAAAACTCATTTGCATAAGGAACAATCATAAGCTTATTAAGACATCAATATCTAAATATAACTAAGATGTTAGACATCATCCAAGCCTTAAATCTCATCAAAATAGTACGTTTAGGATGCTAATTAACATTTAAGAAGTCAATGATCATTAAAAATTCATGTAATTAATCCATATACGTCAAATCTTTTCAAAGCTTCAATTGAATACTACATCAATATTGCCTTAAGTTTAATCAAGGTGTAAAACATCAATTAAGCTTAATTTTATTCTTAAACATGAATATTTGAATAATAATTAACATCTAATTAACCACTCATCATCAAGAACCATAAGAAATAAACCACGCACTTTAAGCACTTTTGATGTCATAATAACACCACACTTCATGTCATAATAACATCATTTTGAAGACAACATCACTTTTCATGTCATAATAGCACCATATTTCATCTCTCCCACCACTAAATAGTCTAAATACATAAAGCATACATATACTAATTATGGTGGATGTCAAATTTACCTAAAAGAAAGAGAAAATCATGGAACTAAGCCTGAAACATGAAGAAAAGATGTTAAATTACTTGATTTCTCCATGTTTGATTTGGTGGCCATGGATGAAAAAAAAATTTTGAGAGAGTTTGTTTATTACCATGGTTTCTAAAAACTTATTAAAATGGGGTTATAGTCTTATTTTGGTAGAAGATAAGGAGGAAGGGGTGTAAAAAGACTAAAAATGCCCAAATAAAGTATTCAAGAAAAAATCTACTAAAATGCTACTTCCAATCCATAACCCTTATGAAACTTATACTTCCACCCTTTTATCCCTTTCCTTATTACACATCAAATGCCATTTTTAGGCATGAAAAGAGACTAAAAATGGGGTTTGAATCGTGTTTATGGAGAAAGGAAAGAGAAAAAGTCTAAAAAGACTAAAATTGAATGGATAGAGCATTCCAACCTTTTGGAAGCTTTGCTTCTAACTTTTTTTTTTTTCCATCTTGAAATAAACATCAAATACTAACTTTAGGCATTTAAAACATATCTAAACACTTTAATGTCATGTCATTTAATCACACATTACACACACTTACATGCCTTAGTAGCCATCGAAAGATCAT
Source organism: Omphalea diandra (assembly GCA_949677035.1). Lineage (NCBI taxonomy): Eukaryota > Viridiplantae > Streptophyta > Magnoliopsida > Malpighiales > Euphorbiaceae > Omphalea > Omphalea diandra. Next base: position 3,944 of record CATIWR010083858.1, on the reverse strand, counting down.
GCACTAAACTTAGCTTGTATCTTAGCTTTCATCATCCTTCCTCATTTTTGTTACCGTATCATTTAACATAACCTTCTTCCACACATAATATTGACCTATTCCTCATTAATAAACCTCTAACGCCATCATTCATTCATATTTATTAATCACCATTCCTTACATATACATACTTACATATTTTAACTAACACTTACTTTTTTTTTTATCTTAACATTGTTTACCGTCATTTGTCTTAATCATGCTTTCTAATTCACATCATATCATAATCAATCATCATTATTTCATTAATATTATATTCATTTCATCATATTTAGATTTCTAAAACTCCTCAATTAGAGCATAAATTTTTCATTTATGAGAGACCCTAAATAACCAAGTTTTAGGTCTTAAACTCGCCCTTTACTTAATTTGTCCTCAAATTCCTATCCCATTCATCCCTATCTTCCTTTTCAACTTATATTTACCAATTTTTTATCATAAATAAATAATCCAAATCAACTTATGTCTATTCACTCTAAAGTGTAAGGGATTTAAAATCTCTTAAAATTCTTTTAAAATGCTCACATAACTTATAATATCATTTTCAAACATTTTATACTTTTAAAATCTGATTTTAAATCTTGGAATGACTTGGTATGATTATGAGGGGTACTCCATAGCCATAACTAACAGATTTCATTACCTTTTTTATTTGGAAATTAATCCCATACCTTTGAAAACTATAATTTCCTTTCTTTAATAGCCTAGGAGGATGAACATAGTTGAAAAACCTCAAATCCCTGCTCTTACTCTATTTTCCCATGCTTCTATTTCTTTACCTATCATCATTCTTGTATTTTATATTTTTTTCATCATATCTTTATTCCTGATCTTCTATCATATCATCATATCATGTCAGCATCGTATGTAGACTTCATGTGGTCTCATATTATTATTTCTTTCATAACATTATACCATTCCCTTTTTTTAAGTAATATCATCATTCTGTGATGTTCTTATTCTATATCCTTATATCATAATTTACATCACATCATGCTATTATATCACTATATCATTTGTATTCCTATCAGTCATTATCATTTGTATCAACTTATAACATATGGCATATTCACAGTAATTCTTATGCTTCATCTCATCATCATGAACTTATTCTTCATCTCTATAAATCTAATAATGCATAACATATAACATATCATGAAAACATTCATATCATATCATATCATTTCATAACATATGTATATATATATATATTTCTTCATTAAATACTTTAATGTCATAATACACTAATCATAAATTGTGCTTGAGTTAATAATATCTAGCATATCACCTTACCCTTCAGCTTTACATATTTAATATGAAAAGCTTCAAATCATAAACTTACATAACATTTTAATGTTTAAATGTGAAATCTTAACTCAAGGAAACTAATAAGATGAGAAGAAAATTTTGTATCTAAGTCATAATTAATTATCCTCATATATCTCTCTTCATTTCTATTGTCTCTTATATCTATCTATCTCTTCCTAACCTCAAATGTCTAGGCATATAAACCTTTGCTATGATACCATTTTGTCATGACCCACATTTTTGGTCATGTTGGCAATAGGGAACAGGAAGGCTTAAGGCCTCTATAACCTATAGCAAGCATAATTGCTCGTGGGTAAAGCCCATTTCTAGCTCTTCAATATATTGAATATAAAACATATATTGATTAGCCCATAAACATTTCTAGCTTTCATTTACTCCACTTTAAATTCTTAGGATAACAATACAAATGAGAGGTAAGGATTTAAGTTAAGCTCAATCCAAACATTTCATAAAAACACTTTCTTACATTACACTATATTTATTTAATTCATTTCTTATCATATCATAACCAGGGGAGTCTATAGCCACTAGTCGATTCCTTATTATCCTTTCCATTTCTTCTTTGAATATATACATATAATTAAAAAGTTAAATTCTATCATTAAACAATCCTAGTATCAAGGGTCCATGTAAGGTCATTATAGCTATAAAATTCTTTACATTATCATAAGCATCAACATTTGTCTTATGTGGGCCATAAATCTTATGCTTTGCCATCATTACATTAATCATAAATCATAATTCATTTTACATTATATTAACTTTAGAAATTTACATAATCACATCATTGATAACATAGACTTTGTATAAAATACTAAAAATATAGGATATAACTTATCATTTGCTTAATACATTTCTAACTTCTTCAATTATACATATACATGATTATTATAGACAATTATGAAGAAACAATGTAGTGCCTTAACAATATGTGATACATATCAAAAAACTCTATCGCTAGACATCAACCTTAAGCATATATCTATGGCATCAGTCTTATGCTTAACTTGAAACATAATTTGTGTGCATGCGGTGTGAACTCCTTAACAAAAATTCATTAATTTATATTGTCCAAATGCATACTCACTTCTCTTAACATTAATGCATTTCTATCTACATGACATAACATTTGCATACAAAATTTGCATGACATATCATTACACATATGGATAGTCAAGTCCATGGGAATCTCTACTTATTTTACTTATTTTTCTCACAGAACGGAGTTGCCTCCCTAACTGTGTGCTTTTAAGGGAGTTGCCTTGCCATCGATATCCTTTACTTATCTCTTACATAAGGGAGTTTATTCCTCAACTATGCCATGCATACATAAAATTACATTCATTTAACATAAGTTAAAATCTTTACATAACTAACTATGACTCTTAGGATTCTCATTTCTTCCCTAAACTATCCTCACATATCAAGGCATTCAAAATTAGCATTTATATCATGTCATTTCATTTCATCCATAAAAATGTGTGTGACTTTAATATTAACATATATTGGCCTACTATGGCCTATACATTTAAACTCATGATCCATGTATGAAATGGGCATTGAAAAGTCACTAAAATCACTCACTTTTCATTGCTAGCCATAAATCTTCCTTGCTTTGTCATTTGTCTTTCTCTATCTCTTTGCATTGGCCTTACTTGCTCTTAGCTTTACCCTTTCTTGCTTTTAATAATCTCACCCACACACATGTCTAATAATAGACATTTTTTTAATTACTATAACATCTAAAAAATGGAAAGTCACTAAAATTCACCCATAAAAAACATAACATATAGCATAATAGGGCAAAAGCCCTTAAAGGGATAATGAAGTCCTAAACTTCAATCAATCATGCAAACATAACTTTCATTAGCTCTAACTATCATCCTTCATACTTAGCTTATTGTCACAATTTTCCTTTTTATCTCATTCATAATATCAATATTTATATCACCATTAAATCATGTAGCAATCCATAATTATAATCTTTAACTTATTTCATAATCATTAATTTATACTTCTAAATTCATCAATGACGTAAACAGCCAAGGGTAAAGCAAAGAATCCACTTCAACTTCAAGGCCCAATCATAAAAGGAAGGCTAAAAAAGTTTGAGGATGTAATTGGAGCATTCATATAATAAGGAATTACACTTTGATTAGCCCAAGAAGAGCAAAATATGCGTGAAGCTAATTAAAAGCTGATGAGAGCTTAAACTCTTTAAATGGAGCATTAACTTAATACAATGGAGCCCAACTTGTGAAGAGCATCCATGATGCAAACAGCCAAGGCTAAAGCAAAGGATCCACTTCAACTTCGAGGCCCAATCATAAAGGGAATACTAAAGAAGTTTAAAGATGTAATTGAAGTATTCATGCAACAAAGAATTACACTTTGATTAGCCCAAGAAGAGCAAAGGATGTGTGAAACCAATTAAAAGCTGATGGGAGCTTAAACTCTTCAAATGGAGGACTTAACTTAATACAATGGAGTCCAACTTGTGGAGAGCATCCAAGCATGACCCAATTCGTCCAAGGCATGTAAAAAGAAGCCCAAGGCATGTAAAAGGAAGCCCAAGT
>CATIWR010083849.1:0-29978 GCA_949677035.1 Omphalea diandra | reverse complement strand
TATATATATATATATATATATATATATATATATATATATATGAAGAGTTTAAATTTTAAAGTATAAAGGAATAAAATTTTTAATATTTTAATTTATATAAAATAATTTATTCTTAAAAATTTTAAATTTTTACTAAATGGCATAATCTTATGTTGAACCAATTTGATCGAATTTCTAATTTTAGTCAATCTTTTTAATTTTGATCTATTTTTTATGATTTAACATAGAACCAAAACAAATTACTTTCTTAATTTTATTAGTGTGACTAATTGATCTATTTCAATTTCGAACATATTGCTAACAATTAGATACCTTTATGTGATATCATGAGCGTTCCTTTCTTCTTTTTTTTTTTTTTTTTTTTTTTACTTTGTCTTTATTTTTGCTTTTTCTTCTTTTCTTTCCAATATATAATTCTGCTTATTTTATTTATTTTTCCTTGACTTTCATTTCTCCTCTTTATTTTTTCTCTATTTGTTCCCTTTTCTTTTATTTTCAAGTTGATGATTATGATCTTGTATTTATGGTAATATTAGAAAAATGATTTTTTTTTGTTCAATTGTATTTTATTTTTATAAATTTTGGTTTTATTTATTTATAACAGTGATGTTTTGATTAATTTAATTCAATTCAAAAATATATTTAAAATCAATTGAAATGACTAATTATTTTCTTATGTTGATGACATTCTCAGGTCTGCATCTAAAGTAGTCTTTTATGTGATAACGAACACCTCTATATGGTGTTTGTATTACACTCTATAAAGGGAATCATGCATCCGCTAGATAAATTTTTTCTAACAATGAAATAAATAAATTAATGCATATTGTGTAACACACATATCAAAAGTAAACTCTTATTTATTTACACTCATCCTAGGGAATTATAAGTTTGTCTTTCATATTTAATGCATTTTCAAGGATTTTGAAATCAAATGTAGTTCCTTCCCAACTAAACCGCACATAAGTGAATTCTATATTAAAAGAAAAAAAAAAAAAAAAAGCTAAGACATTTTTTGTTGGTTGTTTTTTTCTCCCTCAAAATCTAGAAGTTTTTTCTCTTGGAACTTTGACACCAATATGTGTCCTATCTATAGCACCAACACAATCCTATATGTATAAATGAATTCATCTATGTATGTATATATGCTAATTATGTTAGAGGAATATATGTAATTATATATCACTTTTGTATCTTACCTTGAACTAAGGATAAAATCCATTACTATTCAAAATTTGAGGATGAATTTCAGCTCTAATAGGTTGTTTAAGGAATTCACATTCTAATTCTATCATAGCCCTTAGAATATCATGAAAATGGCAACTAATTGTCTCCCCAAAGTGTTGGAGGTAAAAGCTAAATGCTCGAGAAATGAAAATTTTTGCCTAGAACATGTTAAAATTTGGCTACTTACTCTTCAATTGTTGTACATCTATAATCTTTCAAAGTACTGATCCTTCTTAACTTGTCACACAATAAGGTAAAAGCATTAGGGTTCATATGTATAAATTATAACATGTTAAAATTTGGCTACTTACTCTTCAACTGTTGTACATCTATAATCTTTCAAAGTACTGATCCTTCTTAATTTGTCACACAATAAGGTAAAAGCATTAGGGTTCATACATATAATATTTCAAAGAGTTGTCTCATGTCCAATAAGATAAGCTAATAATTTTTGTCGAGTTAGCTAATAATTTTTGTCGAGTTATATCTCTTTGAGTAACCATATTCCTCGAGGGTTGCTTCGCAACTAAAACTTGTATGTCCAATAAGTGTATAAGATACACAATATAACAAAGTAATTATACAACAGCCTGAATTCTATGACATTGTAAATTACTTACGATATTTTTTCCATATATCAAAGTCTTGTATGGCACTAGAGGCAACAATATCTACTAATATGTCATCATCAATATTCTTTAGATTTTTCCTATAAGTGATTATCTCAGTTATTTTCCTTATCCATTTATAGTCAAAAAATTTCTCAAATATACATGAATTAAAATGCAAAAGAAGTAGAAAAATTATTTCTACAATAAAAAAGAAATATAAACAAATTAATACCATAGATCTTTCAAGCAAAATAAAATCAATATCAAGCATGTAATTTATATATCACAAAAAAAATAAATTAATAGTTAGTAGGGTGGTTAAATTTAACTTACCAAATAATTTAACTTATCTCCCCCAAAAAAATTATTTAACTTAAGTTAAATAAATTAAGCATTTGATATATTTATTATTTTTCTATGACAAGTTAAATATTTTTAAAGTTAATGCTTAACAGAAGTTAAATTTATAAAACAAAAATGGTGTCTTGAAGCATTTGGTGTCTTTCTACTTACATTTTATTTTGTTTATCCTAGTGGAAAGTTTTGTGTGTTAGATTTTGTTTACTATGTAAATAACTTTTCTTGTTTCATAAATAGTTGTCCAAATTGTTTTACCAATTCTATGGCCACTACAATTGCCATTGTTAGTATTTGGGGGGATACAAGCTAAATTACCATCCATTATTTTGCTTTTTGATTATTCAAATGTTAACCCTGATCTCTAATGGTTAGTAGATTAATGATTTGGTTATAAAATGATTTGTTGTTGACTTCTTATTCCCTCATTTTCATAAAGTTGGTTCATTACATTTCCTACATCATACAATGATGTCTCCAATTCTGATTGATCAAAGAAAGAAAAAGGAATTGGGAACATATTCATGTAACTAGTACTACGTCCATCGATAGTGCAAAAGGACAACAATAGTTTTTTCACAAGCAATCATTCAACTTAAGAGAAAATTGCAAAGAAACAATATAAAATTTGGACTTTGAAAATTTTTCTTAGCACTAATACATAAACTTATATTTTTAGTTATATTGTCAACAAAATTCACTTGTTCATATATGCAAATGTGATGTTGGAGGCATTTAGAAGTAGCTTAATGAGATACCATTTTTTATTTTTTAATCAAATTTGATTAACTTTTCAAATTTAAATAATTTTGTATGCTAAAATAATTGTAAATTAATAAATTTTCTCATGAATGGTACAAAGTGTCATTCATCTAGCAAAATCTCTAATTCCATATTGATCTAATGTCAACAAAAAAGCCATTAAATTGTCATATTTATAAGCTGCCAAAAGGGTCTCTTTTTTACTTTAAAATCAGTTGCAACAAACCGATTAAGGAACCATTGAAACAATATCTTGAAGGAAATCACAAGAGTCAAAAATCAATTTAAAAAATGAAATACAAAAGAATTCTGAAAAATAGAGAAATTGTGGTACCAAAATAAATCCAATAATAATACAATCATATAAGAGAAAATGTTAAACATTTTACAGAGGGTAAACTCATCAATGTTATTTAAAAGAAATAAAAAATTATAAAAAAAAAAAAACTTACTTCTTTAATTTTATAGATCTGGCTTCAAATAAATGACACTTTGTTTTGAAGAAATTGATTAGCTAAACTGTGGAGTTGATTAGATGTTTTGAGATATTCAAGCACCCTTCCTTCCGAGTCGCCATTCGCATTTTCAATGGGTACACATTTGAGTTCTAAGAATGGTATAATTCTTGAAAGTGGAGTTAGTGGTTGGATGGGGAAGAATTGGAGTCAGATGGTAGATGTGGATGTCACAGAGGAGGGTAAGAAGATTGTATATCACAAAAATGGTGACCCGCCCCTTGGAATCTAGATTGAAGATGTGGAATTTCAGTAAAATAGAAGGTATTAAAGAAGACCCATTGGGCAATTTAGTGGGAATGATGTATTAGGGTTGTTCTCTAGGTGATTTTTTCATTTATGATTGCATGAGATCAATAGTATTTGTTTTGCAGAAGATTATGGCCAAACTTATAATTTTATAAAAATGCATTCCATCTCCCATATTTTCTCTCTATTTTAGAGAAAAAATGAAGGTAAAATAATGTTTATTTTCTTTCCTCCTTGTATGTTTCTTCCCTTCCTAAAAAGGGAAAAAATCTTTTTTTTCCTTATTTTTCACTCTTATTTTACTTCACTTATTTTTATCCCTCCTAAACACTGAGATAAATTTTAATAAGATCCATAAAAATAAAAATTATAATATGAAATAATTAAACTATTAAAAATAAGTCTAATAATATAAGATGCCAAAACATTCACATGGACACTACATATATATTTTCTAAAATAAAAAAGTAAAAGTGCAGGTGTTGCAAGGAGACACAACTGCACATTTGTAGCATATAAGGCCATGTTTATCAAGTTGGATGCTATAGTATCAGATATAAAATTTGTTCAAAAGTTTACTAAAAGTGAGCAAATGAATAAATTTTATATCTAGAGTGATGAAATTCTTGTTCGAATTTGAGATACAAAATTTGTTCAAATGATATCCAAAAAATGATCAAAAAAATAAATAAATTTTATAAATAAAGTGAATAACTTTTGCATCTAAAATACGGAGGCAAATGAGGTCTACTATGATTACTGTTACCATCAAGATTGTGTTTGGTTCATTGATATTTTTTTGCAGATACATAAAATAAACTAAAGAAATACAAAATTTAAATGAAAAGATATAAAAATTAAGTATGAAAGTATTGTGTTCAGTGTAAAAATAAAAGGCAAACAAGTCCTTAAGAGTATTAGCACTGCAGTTGTCGCTGTTCGCGACACCTATCATTGCTCAATTAAAAATGTCACTTCAAAATTTATTAGCTTTCTCTTCTTTTAATTCTCACATGTCTCGCTAGCTCTCTCTCTATTTTCCTTTCCTTTCCGACTCCCACATAACCCAGATCAAATCTCTCACTTCTTTCTTTACTTTATTCTCCTTTATGTCTCTATTGAATAATGTGTCATAAAAATATTCAATATTAGCTAAATTATTTAAAGGAATCAAATTGCAGTGAAGTTGAACAATACTTGTATGAGTAGAGCTGGATCTGAATACAAAGCAGTGTTCTTCAAATTAATTATAGAGAGACTACCTTTTATTTTTAGATTAAGAGATACTATTGATATTACCCTCATTAATATAAGCTAGGTCCATTTCTCTACAAGACCTAATTCGACATCATGGGCCAAATCTATTCAACAAGTCATAAGTCCAACTCAGTCTAGATTAGGATTTCAGCTTATAAACTAGCGTTGGCTTGACAACTATACATGACTCTTCATCTCATCCCTAATCATCCTTATTAATAAGTGTTATCCTATACAAGAGATAAGCATTCTTATATAAACTTTTCACTCAAGTCACTATATGAAGGGCCTTAGCTAAGTACTTCATTCATTATATCTTTTATACTCTTTAACTCTCAAATAGCAATCTCTAACTTAAGCGTCAAAGTGAACTTTCGGCATAAGGTTATACTTCTTGTCTTGCAGCCTCCTGATTTAATCATATTTACTTCCCATTGGGTGGTTAAAAGGGAGCTCAAATGACCATATGGGAAAGTAGCAGCAAATCAATAGAGTTGTTTGGCTAAGAAATAGGGTAATAACAGAGTGACCATCAGAGACAAAGGATGAAGAGTAAGGGGCTAGCACATTAAAGATATTAGCCAAGATAAAGGGATATTCTAGTGTACCATTATTAAAAGTATTAACTATGCATGAAATTAAAATGTAATGTGCAAAATGTGATGATTCATGACAAGCATAGTGCTAAAGGGAAATGCACTTTTATAGCGAAACCAATCTTTGTCAAATATTTCTCTAAGCTAAATGAAATACAAAAGTTTTTCTCCATGTGTACATTATTTGTTGTGATGCCTTTAAGATTTAAATAGCCTTATATCTCTAACTATCCTCCCCAAAGTTAGCATCCTCCAAAATAAAAGTCTCAGTAGGGAAAATATGATAGCCCATGTAGCCTCTACCTTATCTAAAAACCATTGAGTCAATGGTTCCTCTCTATAAAGAAATAGAGGAAACCCACTATGTCTTGCGCAAGCACAAACTATAGAAGGTGTTAGATGTTAAGGCAGGGATAATCATGCACCTTCCATAGGTCTTAAGTGTAACTCCAGTCAGCCTCCACTACCAGTAGGTTTAATAGATACTGGAATCGGATATGTGGGACAACCACTCGGTCTACTTAGCCCTAATGGAAGCAAGTCTCAATAACTGATAATTCAAATGATGTTGTGAGAAATATCGCCTTGTATCCATAGTGAGAGATCCCAGTAAGCCAACCTTGTCCTATAACCAAATCTTAAAAAATAAAAAAGAAATAAAAATAGAAAAATTTCATAAAAAATGTATAAAAAAATTATAAAAAGGAATGGGAAGAAAAAGCTCATTAGGTTTAAAATCCAAAAAGGGGGAATAAGCAAAAATGAGTAGCTCGTTTGATTGAAAACCTAGAAGGGCGGTTCAAGCAAAAGTCAAGAGCAAAATAATAATAAATAATAAAATGAAAATAATGAAAGGTTATAGAGGGCTGACACCTGAAAAGTAATAAGCTCCCCCATAATAGATTTGGTGACACCTAGTGATGGGTAGTCGAGTTTATGTACTAAATATTGATGGTTTGAGATCAGAGATTATGCATGAGAAACACTGTGTACCATATGTTATGCACCCTAGAAGTATAAAAAAATGTATAGAAACTTGTAGTTACATTTTTTATGGTCAATGATGAAGAAAAATATAGTTGAGTTTGTATCAAGATGTTTAACCTGCCAACAGATCAAGGCAGAATATCAAGGACTAGTAGGTAAGTTACATCCTTTACCTATTCTTGTATGGAAATGGGAGAAAATTTCAATAGATTTTGTTATCGATTTGCCTCAGACATAAAAAAGGCATAATGCTATTTGGGTTATTGTGGATAGACTTATTAAATCTGCACACTTCTTGCCTACACAACAAACATATTCACTCTATAGACTAGCTAAAATATATGTTATTACGATTGTCAGATTATAAGGCATTCCTATTTCTATTGTGTCAGATAGAGATCTTCGATTCACTTCTAATTTTTGAAACAGCTTACAAATAACTTTGGGTACTCATTTGAATTTTAGCACTGTTTTTCACCCACAAATTGATGGTCAATCAAAGAAGATTATTCAGACATTAAAGGATGTGATGCGAGCTTGTGTGTTAGAATTCAAAGGTAATTCGGATGATCATTTGCCATTAATGAAATTTGCATAAAATAATAGCTATCACTTTGGTATTAGCATGGAACCATATGAAGCTTTATGCATTAGAAAATGCAGAAGTCCAATTTGTTGGGATGTTGAAGAGATAAGACAATTAAAGGGCAATCAAGAGATGTTTGTGAGCTACTCAAAAAAGGCAAAAAGGGTATATTGATAGTCATAGATGATAAATGGAATATCATGTTGGAGATAAAAGCATTTTTGAAGGTTTCACCATGGAAAAGCATTATTAGATTTAGCAAACAGGGAAAGCTGAGTCCAAGGTACATTGCGCCATATGAGATCATAAAAAGAATTGGGCCTTTTGCATATCGATTGTCATTACCAACAAAATTATCTCAGATACATGATGTGTTCCATTTTTCTATGCTTCAAAGGTATCGCTCTGATCTTAGCCATATATTCTCAGAGACAAAGATCAAATTGTCAGATGATATGACTTATCACGAAGAACCAGTTAAAATTTTTGATCAACAACTAAAATAGTTAAGGAATCAAGTGATAGCCATGGTTAAAATGAGATAGAGCCATCATTAACCTAAGGAGACCACTTGCAAAGTAGAGGAATATATAAGACTACAATATCCCTACATATTCTCGTGTTCTAGTAAGTAAAATTTTAAGGATGAAATTTCCATAAAACGGGAAGAATTTTAACATCCTTAACCCAATTCATATGCATTTTAATTATGTTATATTTGAATATATGCATCACATAGCATAAGCATGACAATTACACTTGCATTATAGCATTTAAGGCATTTAAATATGAATATGATGTTTACATAGTGGCGTGACAAATTATCATATGTTGTGTGTGTTGTTATGATATTTTAAATAATGGTATTTTAGAAGTTATTAAAAGTACAAGGAGCATATGTGGATTAATAGATGGATAAAGGTCATGAAGGAGTGAAGAAAATGGATTAAAAAAGAAAAGGGAAAAATATAGTAGAAAAAGGAGAGCAAATAAAGAAAGAAAGAAAGAAGGAAAGAAAGAAAGAAGAGAAGAAGAAGAAGAAGAAGAAGAAGAAGAAGAAGAAGAAGAAGAAGAAGAAGAATAAGTTACTTAGGAAGAAATCTTGAGGTTTTCTAACATTGGTGAAAGGTATGTGATTTCATATTTATTCTTTCATAAAATTTCTCCTCCCAGGCATATTAATCATGTGCCATTAGTGAGAGTTATAAAGAAATTGTAGTTATGATTCATATGTGGGAAGTTTTTAACAGTGAATATGAATTGGATTCCTTTAATTCTATTTTTAGGGTAGACTATTGCACCCATAATTTCATAACTCTAGGAGATGAATTATGCAAAGTGCAAAGGATGAAAATTTTAGGTTTATGCCTCATTTAAATTTTTATAAAAACAGTTTTGCTAAATAAGTTATGAGTGAAGAGATATAGCCCCTTAATTGTGACTAATTATTGTTAAAACTTGCTCAGCTTTCAGTTCTATTTTATAATAATTTTATGGGGTTAGAATGGGAATTAGGTGAAGAGAAAAAGATGAAAGTTGTAGCCTTGTATAAATTCTTGTAAAGTAGTTTTGCATAATTTTGTATACTAAAAGATATGGCTCCTTGATTAGGGCTAATCCTAAACCTGCTTATAAAGTCTGAGATTAATCATTTCATTTGAGGACCTTAGAAGCTAAATTGGAGCTTGTGTTAAAGATGAAAAATTTCCACTTATATGTTAACCAATTGGCTCTAAATTAGTTTTTCATTTGGACTTCTAGGTTTTTAGATACGACCAAGAATATGAGACTGTTTAGCATATAATTGCATTTGGAATAGGGCAAATAGGGCAAAGTTATAAAATTCACCATAAATTATATAGTGCATATTTTGGACAAAATTTGGGATATATTGTATCCATATATGTCTAGTTTAATTAAAAAAAAAAAGAATCCGATCATTTAGACTTGTGGGGCAAAAGTAATTATAGAAACAGTCTACTAAGATCATGATATATTACAAGAGCAAACATGCATATTGAGATAAAAATTTTACTTTATCAACATGGATTGATTTGGTGCATTGAAATAGGTCCTTAAGGCATTGAAGATAATATTGAAAATAAGTCAGGACTATCCATGACTTAGTAACTTGAAGGAAAAGGTAAGTAAATAGTTAATGGTACTTAAATACGTGATTGGTTACATGTTATAAAATTATACTCTTTGATTGAATTATTGTTTAATGAGATGATATTGATGAACACTTTGATTAAAGGATTGTTACATTCTTGAATTACTTATTATTATGAGATATTGATAAGTTATGGCTTAAGAATGAAAGTATGTTGTGATATGGATTGCCAAGGTTGATGGGTATTACTATTAGTCATTATAATACAATAATTTTGTTGAATCTATAAATGATTTGCAAAAAGACCATGACTTGATATTGTTTAAGTAAGGAATAATATATTATAATCTATATATTGTTTAAGGAAGGAATAATATATTATAATCTATGTGGTAACAACATTTGATAGTTTATATGACAATGATCTATAACATGTGTGGCAACAACAATGACAGCCTATGTGACAATAATCTATAGCCTATGTGGCAATAATATATGATAGGTTGTGTGGCAACAAAATATGATAGTTTATGTGACAACAATATTTGACAGCTTATGTAGCAATGATATCCTATAGCATGTGTGGCAACAAAATATAACAGTTTGTGTGTCAATAATATTTAATAGTCTGTGTAGTATTAAAAATCAAAACCTCTTTATTTCGTGCATAAATATAATGATGAGTTATTTACATTTAAATGGTTGTTATGTTATTTATGCTTTAAGTATTACTATGTGTTTACATACTAAGTATGCAAACTCACTCATTTACATTAATTTTTCTTTCAACAAGAGTAGACTAGAGATTATATCCAATCTACCTTTTGAAGTTATTATCTAGCAGTCTGATAAAGATTGAGTCAATATGCAGTCTATTAGTGTTTTGGTTTGTTTGGCCATATACATTTTATTGTAAATAGTTGCTATATTATTATACAAGATACATAGTGTTCAAAAATTTTTTTTAAAAAAAGTCTTTTAATGTTAATGGGATGACATGAGAGAATTTTAATGATGTTATGTAACTTTAATACTTCATGCTTTATGAATGAGTTAATGCTTCATGCTTTATGAATGAGTTAATGCACTTGTTTCAGGAATGATTAGTAAATGGGACGTCACAATAACTATTGTCTTAAATATTCATTAGTATTTTATTGTATTCTATTTTTTATTCTTTTGTTCATGTTATTGATTATTATCCAAATATTCATTATTTTTATGAACAATATTTATCATATGTAGTATTCATGTTCATCATTTTTTCATGTAATATTGTACATGAATTAATTTTTCCATTAAAAAATAAATAACTTCTTTAAATTATTTAATTTTTATATAAAAATAAAACTTTTAAATTTGAAATTAAATAAAATTAACTAATAATAGAAAATCTAAATCAAACTAGCTGAATATTTTATCAATTTATTATATTTACCGTAACAAAAAAAATTAATAAAAAAATAGGTGTGAAATTTGCCCCAAAAATTAAAAAATAGCGCGTGAGAATTGAAATAGATGTTAAAATGCACACAACCGGTCATTTGGCAATGGGCAGGATGCTGCTAATTTTTCAAGTTAAACCATTTTTGTATAAAGCGCCCAAACACATCCTTGCCATGAGTTTTGAGCCCGTTTAGTTTAAAATTCAAGTTGGGTTAACTTGAAATATATATATATATAGAGAGAGAGAGAGAGAGAGAGAGAGAGAGAGAGAGATTTCTTGGTGAATATTTGGGTTAGTTAGAAAATCAGAATATAAATCAAAAGTAAAAAATTTTTATATTAATATATAACAAATATATAATATGTAATGTAGTGTTTTTAAAAGATTAATGCTATATCCATTTTCTATTTTTTATTAGAAGATATTGTTCTTGATATTTAATTTTATTATTTAAATCAATTTAATATTTATTTATCATTTTATGGATTGAGTTTGAACAATATACATGTCACATGATAAATTTTGATCAAGTGTGATCTTGTTCATGAAAAATTATTTCAAAATTGAAATAAGTGATTCTCATTCCTTACATTTGATTCACTTAAAAATGCATCAAATAATAATGAGATTTTTAAATGGAGGAATCACCTATTCTTCTCTCTTCTTCCTTAAAAAGGGTTTTGATTCTCTCGCCTTCCTTAAAAAGAGTTTTGATTCTTATAATAATAAGTATAATATATATTATTTGATTAATTGAAGTATAATATATCATAATTCAAATATAAAATAAAATAAGAAATATTAAATTATTATAATATAGATTAATATTATAAAAATAATAATTTAATTATGATAAATATAATTATATGAAGAAAAATAATTAAAATAAAAATAACATAAAATTTTCATTGTTAAATAATTATAATATATATTTTATGTTTAATATATATTAGTATAGACATTTTATATTTGCTTTTGAATTTAGTATTATAAAAATTAAATAAGTGAATTAGTTTTGATTTTTTCAATGAATTAAATACTCATGAAAAATAGTAATTTTTTTTCTGATTTTCAAATTTGAACTAAATGGAGCTTGAAAATCAATGGAGTTCATGATAATGAAAATTACATTAACTAAAGTGGAATGGCAAAAATAATGACAATAATGCATATACAAAAACTCTAACTGTTTCTATTAATTCTTTTCCCTTAAAATACTTTTTCTTTTTTGGAGTTTTAGGGTTGCCCCCAATATATTATACTATCAGTAAGTTCATTTTCTATTTATTTTCTTTATTAATTTTTTTCATTTTTATCTCTATTTTGAGAGTTTTTATTTAGGTTCATTATTTTGTCTATCTTCATGAGAATTTTCATTTATTCTTTTAGAGTTTTAATAATTTAAATTAATAATTTAATAGAATAAATGATACATTTGACATTGTCTATTAGATATATTTTAAAATATTATATGAATTTTAATTCACATCGTGTTATAGTGCCATATACAGCGATATCTCTATAATTGATAAAAACTCAGAATTATTGAAGAAGATTTATTATAAAATAAAATCATAATTTTAAACATGAACCAATATATCATTATTAACAATATTAATGATCAATTTTATATTGATATAGATTATAAAAATTATTTTACGTATATCATATGATTATTTATAAATGAAAAAATATATATTATTCTAAAAAATTGAGTAGGCGAATGAATGATTCCCATTCCTTCTTCTTTTTCTTTTTTTTTTTTTCTGTCCAACTAAACAAAAAATTTTAAAAAAAATGGTTCATTTCCCCCACCCTAACTATATGAATCATTACACTAATAGGCCCTTCAACCTAATTTGAATAGTATCGCCAAATAAGTAGAATATGATCAAATAATATTTTCTTTTTACGAAAATTTCAGTTATTTTAGTTGAAAATTTTAAAAATGTCATTTAAAATATTGAATGCTCTTGAAAATTAAGTATAAACTATGCTCATGGTGCAGTAGCATCATTTTTTTTTTGAAATTATAAATCAAATTTTTATATTTCGATACATTTTAATTAAATAATTAATTAAATTATAAATATAATGTTTAATGCTTAATTATTTTATAAATAAGTCTTAATGTTTTTAACTTCCAACAAAGCTAAATTCCCCACCCTTCCCCTTTAAAAAAAAAAAAGAAAAAGAGATCGGATTAAAAATTACCTACATTCAAATAAACATATAGATAAAATCCTTTAGAAATAATATTTTTTTTAATTTTAATCAATTTTAATGATTGAATTTTAGTAAACCTTATTACAAAAGTCCTAAATTCTAAATTTAATTTATATTTCATATTTTATATAGGTTTATTGAATCTTGAATTCAGCCCAATTTGAAAAATTTATTGATATGATAATTTTAAAGTGAAGGACTAAGTCAATAATTATGATTCTTTAAAAAAAAACTAATAATTATGATAAAATATCATAATAGTCCACTTAACTCAACTTGATTCGAACTAACGCTATAATTAAGTCAAGTTGAATTTCATTTCCAGCTATTTACACTCTCTAAATGCAAAAAACTTTTAAAAAATATGTAAATAACTGGAACTTGAATCTCATTACACTCCTAGTTTGATTTTAATGGGAATGAAAATCTAATTAACTAAAAAGAAGTGAAGAAATATCAATTTTTCACTTTTTTCTAACTAAATAATAATAATAATAATAAGTCTCATTTCTATTTAGATTTTCTCCCTCTTACCCAACTAAGTGAATCCTTATAGTGATAAGTCCTTCAATCATAACAAAATCAAATAATATTTCAACTTCTCTAAAAGTTTCGATTACTTTTATATTGAAAATCATAAAGATATCATTTAAGATATGAATGTTGAAAACTCTTGAAAATTATATATAAACTAAGTGGCACGGGTGTAGTAGTATAACAATTTTCTAATGAAATTATAAATCAATTTTCACATTTTAATATATTTTAATTAAATATTTAACTAAATTATAAATATGACGTTTTGTACGAGCTGAAATTATCAATAAATAAGTCTAAATATTTTTAATTAAATTCTCCACCCAACACTCCCCTTCCAAAAAATGAAAAGAAAGAAAAAAAAAAAAAGAAAGAACCACAAAAAAAAAAAAAAAAAAAAAACCTAAATTGAAATAAATAAAAAGGTGAAATCCATTAAAAATTGGGTTTTTGAATTTTAATCAATTCTAATCGATAGAATTTTAGTAGACCTTAGTATGAAGGTCCTAAAATTTTAATTTGATTCTTATTTCAAATGTTATGTGGGCTTTTTGAATCTTCAATTCAGCCCGATTAAAGAGTTTTATTAATTATAATAATTTTCAAGTGAAGGACTAAGTCAAGAATTATGATAAAAAAACCACAACAGCCCACTTAATGATTAAATAATCCAAAAACATGCAGTAAAAATAAAAAGATGAAGAAAGAAGTTTTTCTCTTTTTAATGCTTTTTCATCTTTAGTTTTAAGTTTTTAAAAAAAAAATTTTTTTTCATGTTTCTTGAGTATTTCAATTTAATCTATCAAGTTTAGATGTGGAAAAAGAAATAGAAGATCTTCTAAAATCCAGCATTGGTGCAATGCAATTTTTTTAAAACCAGATTGGTTAGTAAACTAGTCAGCTAACAGTTTTCAATTTAGTTGGTTTGACATGTTCGATTGATCCAGTTTAATTAATTTAATAATAAATAAAATTTTAAAAATATTAGTAAAATAAATTTAAAAAATTATAAAAAAAATATAAATATATCTATAATAATCAAAAATAAAAAAGTAATATGAAAAATCAATCTAAGTCAAATTGAATAAATTACTGATTTAATCTTCAATATTGTCGATTAATCGATTCAGTTAAATTTTCAAAACATTGGTACAATTGCTCACATATACTCGTTGGAAATTCCAATCACGTATCATAGAGGGCGACGTGATCAGTTGCCGAGGAATTCTTTATCTCTTTTTTTTACTGTGAATCCATAACAATTCTTGCGTTTGATTTAGATTCATATTTTTGATATTTTTATTAACTAATTTAATGATATTTTCAGTAAACTTATGTAGTTTCTTTTTAGGTATCATTTTGAGATCTCAGTTTATTATTGATATGATAATATTCAGGTGAAGGTGTAAGCCAAGAATTGTGATCAAAACAGCCCACTTAATGATCAAACATAAAAATGGCAGAAAAAAAAAAAACACGAAAAAAGGTTCCACCGCCTGGAGTCGAACCCGGAAGATTATCACATTATCCATATTATCCATATTACAATGTGCCACTGCGAATACATTTACTGGATAACATTTCTCATACAACAAAATTATTTGTATCGTTTGTCAAATAACACTTATTGAGGGTTAGGAATTAAAGTTCAGTAATCCTTTTTAAGGTCTACAACTCTTGAAGGAAAGTCTATGTTAAGCCAAATTTTAATGGATTTGATAATTTATCTTCTAATAAAATAAAAATTACAATTAGTTAAATAGGTAATGAATCCTTCTATTTTCTTTTTTTGATTCAAAAATATTACTTTTAAAGTTAGTCATTCTATTTACGAAATATTTCTTCATTAATGTTGTGTTTGATTCAATTTTAACTTAAAATTTATTTTATTTGCATTTGAATTTCTTAAGGCATTCATTTGTAAATGAATAAATTTTTATATTTGGTATAGTCTAAAATAAAAATACAATTTACTTCAAATCAAATGAATTTTATGTTTGATTTAAGTATAAAATTCAATAAAATATTTTATTTTATAAAAATGTCCACATGTTTTTTTTAGAATTTTATAAATATAAAAAACACAAGAGAGGGAAGAACAAAAAAAAAGTATTTTAACTAAAAGTACTTTTGTCAATAACGAAAAAACTTTACTAACTTTAGAATTTATTTCATACTTTATCAAATTTGATAAAATTTGATTTAATTATTTAATAAAACAATTTTCAAAATGTATTTTTATTTATATCAAACATATAAAATGTAAATTTATAAACAAATTTTATAAAACTTATAGAATTTGTTTATACCAAACATAATATAAATTTTCATTGAGTTAAGATTATTGATTATACTATATAATTTCAAGAAACATTTATGATTCAACTTTAATATGGTTAGGCTATGTTACTCATACATCAATTCATTAGTTATATTGATAACATTCGTCTAACCGAACATTATCAATAAGGATATGTGTTCTCAAAATAAAAGGTATTCATCTTAAAAGATTGTACATCGTGTAACAGAATATCAAATAACGTTCAAAAAATTCACTAGTAAACAAGAAGTATAGCATGTGATCAACGAAAGACGATTACACTTGCAACGTTTGGACAACGAAAGATTGTTACACAATACATATTTTTCTAAATATCTCGGAATAATAAGAACAAAACCAACGAATACTATTTTTTGCATATCTATGAAGAGTCTAAAAGCATTAAGGATATAAATAATCAATATAAATAATCGTTTTCTTTATAACTAAGATGCGTTTTTGCTAAGGTTTTTTATTATTCACTTTCATTCTCAAACTCTAAACTTTCAAGCTTTCAAGCTCTCGTACTAACTTAAGCATCGGAATAACAGTAAAAAATAGTCTCTCTAAGTTCGCGTTTGTTCATCCTTTGATAGGTCATTTACTCTCTTCGATAATTAAAAGACCATCATATACTATTAAACTTCCAAATTTGATCAAAAGTATACTATTCACACTGAGATTAAAAAATTTATTGAAAAATGATACTAAAAGCATACTTACTAATCAAATTATCTCTTAAATTAGAATATTTATTTATTTAAATATTAAGAAATAGAAATTTTAAATATGATGAGATTTAAATGAACTCATAAATATAACAAAAAATAAAATAAATTTTCAAAATGATATTTTTTGTAATAAAAAGCCTATATACCTTAATTTTTCTTGTTTTTATTTTCCTTTTTGTATTGTTTTGAGAAAATTAACAAAAATGAAAGTTGGTTTTTCTTTTTAGTTTTGAAATTATATCCTTCATTTTTTTTTTGAAGTGATATAAGTAAACAAATAAAAATATGGTTGAATTTAAAAAGTTAAGTCACATAACATAAGCAATATTAATAACAAACTTTACAATATAAGTAATTGATCATTTTTAAATTCATAAAAATTTAGGAGAACTTTAGAATTTGAATATGATCATTTTATAAATTTAATGAGTATGGACTCATCACAAAGATTTATAAAAAATTAGGAGGATTTAAGATTTCTAGAGAGGTCACTAATTAAGATTTGAAAATGGACAAATTATAAATATGTCCTTGTATAGATTATGTCATACATTTATTTAATAACAATTTTTTAAAAAAATTAGAATTAATTTTGTTTGAAAGTATTCATATACATACTCAAATAATATTAGAATTTAACAAGTGAATGACATAAAATAGACTTGGTCGTTGAGTCATGAGGATTAATGATCGATTATTTTGAAACTGTGAATGATACAATACCTGTTAAACCTGGGGCCAAAACTTGCAAACTCATGAAGTCATTACTAAACTCTTACGTAACAACTTTGTGTTATATCTGGGCTTTATATATATATATATATATATATATATATAGTTGTTATACCATCAACCTCTGTTCATACTACAATATGGATCAGGAGTCTATCACATGTATAACAAAAAAAAAGGTGTCTATTTTTTTATGTCAACAAACATGCATCTATTTTTTTGGAGAATTATATAATTTTTTTTTTATAAACTGTAAGTTCATTTTAATATAAATTGTTGATTCATTATTAGTAAATTGTATGTTTATTTTTTTATAAACTATTTGTTCATTTGATATAAACTATAAATTTATTATCAGTAAATCGTAAGTTCATTTTTATATAAACTGTAGATTCATTATCAGTAAACTGTATATTCATTTTTTGTAAACTGTAAATTCATATTTTATAAGTTGTAGGTTCATTTGATATAAATTGTAGATTAATTATTAGTAAACCGTAGGTTTATTTTTTTATATAAATTGTAGGTTCATATTTTGTAAATTATAGGTTAATTTTTTATAGTTAAATATTTGGATATTTTCAATTTCTTTTGCAATATTAAAGTTAATAAACCTACAGTTTATGCCAATTTTTTTTGTGAAAACAAAAATAAGTTGATTTTTTCAAAACATATGAAATAATAATAATAATAATAATAATAATAATAATAATAATAATAATAATAATAATAATAATGATGATGTCAATGTAATTAAAAATAAAAAAAAGATATATAATAGTATAAATGTGTATATGTAAAGTAAAAATAAGTTTGTTAAAAAAAATAAACAAAACAATAATATTTAAAAAGTAATAAAAAAAAAGAAGTTTGTTTAAAAAAAAAAAGAAACTAAGTAGTAATTACGAAAAAGATAAAGTCTTTTGTATTTGTTATCACACGTATTTTGGACCTCTTAGACCATAAAACATTATAAATAGGGTTCGTCATAAGCAAAGTACACCTTCCACTTTTTTTTCAAAAAAAGACATTTTTAACCATGATTTGCTACAAAAATAATTGTATACTTTGAATTTTTCTTTTTTTCTTTTTTATTTTGCTTATTTACTTTTTTATGTGAAAAAGGAAATGAAGAAAATGAAGAAAGAAGAAGAAGAAGAAGAAGAATAAAAAGAAGACAACACATGAAAATATTTCTCTATCTAAACAGTTTAATGTGTTTTTAATCTTTCGTTTTATTATTTAGAATGAAAAATCATGAATTTTGATATATTGTACATGAAAAATCATGAGTTTTTATACATTTTAGAGGAAAAATAGTTAACAAATGAACATTTTTGAGCTAAAAATCTGTCATGAAGAAAAAGAAAATTGTGTTTGTTAGAGGTTAAAAATGATATCAACGTTTTAATTGTTATTTTCTTCTTTTGTTTTATCGATGGTTTCATAAACCCAAAATACATCTAAAATAAAAGTAAAATAAATATTTTCCTACAATTTGTTTATATATTTAATTTTAAAATATTTTTAAGTTAAAAATCAGTTATAAAGATAGAAAAAATCATATCTTGTTAGAGGTTAAAAATGATGTCTACGTTCTAATTATTCTTTTTCTTCCTTTGTGTTTATCCTTTGTTTCATAAACCAAAAGTAAACTCAAATTCAAACTAAAATAAACATTTCTTTGCAATTTATTTTATGTACTTAATTTTTAAAATATTTTTGAGTTAAAAATCAGTCATAAAGAGAGAAAAAATCTTGTTTGTTAAAGTTGAAAATAATATCTACATTCTAATTGTTCTTCTTCTTCTCTTCTTCTTTTTTTTTTTTTTATCATTGATTTCATAAATTAAAAGTAAATCAAAATAAAAGTAAAATTAATATTTTCATGTAATATATTTTATATACTTAATTTTTAAAATATTTTTGAGTTAAAAATTAGTCATAAAAAGAGAAAAATAGTATTTATTAGAGGTTGAAGATGATATTTATGTTCTAATTATTTTTCTTTTTTTTTTTGTTTTATTGGTGGTTTCATAAAATTAAAATAAACATTTTTCTACAAACTATTTATAACCATTTTACAATGCAAGAATAATTAAACACAAACGTCATCTTCGACGTTCAATAACTCGATTTTCTCTCTTTTTTATGATTGGTTTTAAGTTCAAATATATTCATTTTAAACTGTTTTTATCCACAATATATCAATACTCATGATTTTTTATCCTAAACAATAAAATAAACATTACAAATTATGTTAAATCTGTTTTTAGAATGAGAATTATAGATAATGAAAAACTCTCCCTCTAAAATAGATCTGCAAATCTACAATTGTATATGAAAAAAATCTATTTTATTGATTTTGATCCATCAATAAGCATGAATGAACTCAAGAATAATTTAATCCATCAAGAAATGTGAATGAACTTGATAAACAAAAATGTGTTTAAGAAGGAGGTAAAAGATCTGTTACTCTTTGATTTGATGAATCCAGTCGGTTAAGATAAAAAGATTTTTATTTCTTTTTTTTTTTTCTCATTTAAGGGATTTGTTGATTGGAGTTGGTTAAGGAAGGGAAATTTAAAGCGTAAATTTATCATAATCCATTGGAAATCAGTTTTTTCCAAAAGTATACTTGATTGAGGTAGATTTGTGATTAATAATTAATTTTTAGGTAATCATGTCCTTAATATATATATATATATATATATATATAAACAAGCCATTCAAAATTACTTTAGGATAAAATGCCAAAAAAAAGGAGAGAAAATAAAAGGGCATTCAAAATATTCTACAAAAAAAATTTGCAATTATTTAGTAGAAAACTTATTTAGCAACTTCATATGGAATTGCAACGGGTGATGTAAAGTATAATGTTGTTCTCATTTAAGTTTTTGGTTCAAACCCCAAACTTAACACAAACATTATTTTCCAAAAAAAAAAAGAAATTATTATTCAACTAGGTCGAGTTAAAACTCCAATAGTTATTGGGCGAGTGGACAATCCAATGTTAACTAGAGATTTATTAAGAAAATGGAAAATCCTTTTGGAGGTTTTTGTATATTATGGTTAGTGGTTGTTGGTTCATGACAATTAAAGTAATAAGCAGTTTAATTATATATATAGAAAAATGATAGGGACAAATTATTTTATTTATTGCGAATAATATAGATTATGTATTTAATTATATATGAATAAAATCTCGAGTGTAATGAATTGATGGATATGAAATTATTTTGAGCTTATGGATGTTCTTATTGATAATACAGTAAAACATAACACTTATGAATGTAGTCCTATTAAAATTGTGAACCAAAAAAAAATATTGTTATATTTTTTTTGGTAGGTTTTACATGCTTTTGCGACAATTGTGATATTGATGCATAAGTAGTGGTATAAGAGTTTTAAAGATGATTTTCACAAGTTTGATTGAAGCTAGAGTTACTATCACATAAGTAGCACATATATAGCAATTATATTCATATAAACTAGAAATTTTATAGAGTTATAATTAAAGTGGAGCTTTTGATACAATATTAAGAAAGTTAATGATGTGAAGATTAATTTGAAGAAAGAACCTCAAATAACTTGACGATTTAAAGGGTTCGAGCTCAAGAATGGAAGTTTGATGAATATGAATGACACCCAAAAGTTTAAGATATGTATAATTTGAAAATTTTAAGTCAACATGGAGATTTATTATGATATGAGTCAAATTCTTAATAAGACTTGGAAAAGAGTTGTTCTATTTTATTTGGGAGATATATTCCTCAATTAGCTTAGACGATTATTTTTTATATAAGGTAAGATTACTAATTTAGGATTATTCTTAATTAGTTTTAGAAACATTATAGAAAGATTTATTTGGCTTTGTCTATTAGAAAGAGGAGTTTAGGCTTAAAGGATGGTTTTACCCGTTAATGCAAACAACTTGAATTCAATAGAAAGAGGCTCTTGTCTATTGTTATGGGAGAGCTTTTACCTATTAGAATTAGGCATGGTAATTAAAGCAATAAATAATTTAATTATATTCTAAACGAAAATGAGATGGATAAATTATTATAATTGCTATAAGCAATATAAATTTTATATACATGAGTGAAATCTTTTAGGTTTAATAAGTTGACGAATATAAAAGTATTTTGAGCTAATGCATATAATCTCGTTATTAATAATAAAATTACAAAAAAACACTTGTAATATAGTTTTATTGAGAAGGTAAACTATATAAAATATTGCTATTTATATTTGTTTTATTTCTTATAGATTTAGAAGTGAATTTTATTAAAGGCATAATTTTACTTATCTTGAGTTTTTGTTTTTAATTCACTATTTTATTTTGAATAAATAAAACGTTAGAATTCTTGATGCTCCATCCCTTTGTTTAGTATCATGTACACATGAGACGCTAAAAACTTATTTGGATAATTAAGCTACAATTAGTTTGTTCATGTATTTCAAGTTGGTGATGGAATAGACATAATTCTAGCTTAAGGTATATTGTCTTTTTAATGTCTCTATCGCACAACTATTTCATTATCAAGCATAACGTAGAACATGTCTTTGAAAGAATGTCACACCTTATGATTACAAGTTAATCCAACTTTTTAAAAAATAAATCAATAGTAAATTACAATGGCGTGTTCTATTCCCTGTAATGTAATCCTAATTATTGTCAATAATTACTTTCATTTGATAGTGTTGGGTCAGATAGAGACGTATTGCCAAATGGCCTCATAAGTCATAACAACCTACTAATGCAGGACCCAACACCAAGCAAAGTAAGTACGCTCCATTGGCTTAAATTGAAATTTTGGGTCAAGCTCAATCTTCCTAAATTTTTTTACCTAATTGTAATAGAGTGAAAACTTCTTCAGCAATTTCAAATCAAACCAATCAATTGGTTCTTGTTTGTTATGGACTATAATTTAAGGTTGTTGTTTGATCGATTTATGCTTCACTATGTTGGGAGGTAATGGCTTGGCCTGGCCCCTTCCAAGAAAAGGAAGGAAAATGGCATTTGATGGAGTGCATCAAAATATCTCTTTGGTGACAGCAAATTTCAACTCTTTTTAAAGCCTTGCTATTAACTTTAATTTTTCTTAGTAAATATATATATATATATATATATATATATATATATATATATATATATATATATATATAATTTTTTTCTTAGTATACAAAAATATATTCTGAAAAAAGAATTATCAAAATATATATATTTTTTATTTACTGCAAAACAGACACCAATGCACAAAAATATTATCCAGAAAAATGAATATTTGCTTGTTGTCCTCTACATCAATATTTAATAGTGATAATGGTTGGCACCAAGAGATGAATACTTCTCACCTTCTTAGGTGTAAAAAACTGAATTTCTCTCCACCTAAAATCATAACAAACACCACCTAGAATCAGGAGGATTACAGCCAAACTAACCAGGACAAGGGCAATTCACCAAAGATTGACATGGAACATTCAATCCACCAGACTAGAAGAAAGATAATCCATTTTTAGTGCCATACCCTAGAATTTAGTAAAGCTTTGCACAAGCGCATTAATAAGACCATGGGCACTAAAATTGTTGGAAAGCAAACACAAGGAGTGGAAGGAAAATTGTAGATGAGGCATTACAAGTTTTCAAAATCCGTTGCTCTTCTCAGAATTTTTTTTACTAACAAATTAAACTGCAAAAAGAATACCCATCAAAGGAAAAGGCAAAAAAAAAAAAAAAAAAGAATGCAAGAAAAGAAAAAAGAGACAGACATAGACCCTCAATACCTAGTAAACTTAAGGACCTACCATAGCTAAAATCCTAAAATTCTACCATCCCTTAAAAATGATTCCATTTCACTCTAATCCTTTTTTCAGTTCTCTCTTACAATCCTTCTCTACAAGCTAAAATTTGGTAATCTATTGCTCCTATTTCGCCCCCATTCCGTCCCTGTACAGAAAACCAATTAACGAAGAAATAAAACAACAGTAATGAAACAGCATAAAAGAGTGAATTAGGGAGGCAGCAGAGAGATGCTGTGACTTGAAACACTGTTCTCTGTATCTCACATGTAATCCATTGCGAGATTGCTATCATTCGGAATCGACTGCGGTGAGTTGCTCATATTTGTAGCATTTCCAGCAACAGTAAGCTTCTCAGTGACTTTGCTTCGAATCTCCAGAACCTTTTTATGGGAATTGGAGTGCACGGATGGAATAAAGGTTGGACTTGCAGCAGGCCGGTATTCAGGGAAAAGCCGGCCTGACTTGTAGCGAACACCGCAAGCATTGCAAAGAGTTTTAGGCCCCATTGGACCTGCCCTCCATTGTGGTGTCTTGGTTATCTCACAATGCATACATTTCCTAGCTGCTTGTTGTTGCTGTTTTGGTGCTGGCGGTGGTGAATTCAGGGTTGTCTCTGCATAACCTGATGGAACAGTAAACTTGATTTTCTTCTTCTTCTTATGTTCTGGGGCAACTTGGTTTGGTAATTTGATCAAAAGTCGCGACTCAGCGTAGTTTTCAGAATCCAAAGGGACCTTATTTGGGACAAAAAGAGGCTGCTGGGGGCTCTCAGTAACACAGGAGCTGGGTGAGATAAGCTGCATAGACAGGCGGGGAGTGAAAGTGGCAGGGCGAGGACGTTTGCTACGAGCACGTCCACGCCTTGCAGACACAAGGTTAATATCTGGGCTGCGTAGTGCAATTTTATCCCCTGAGCAGGAGCTGCTGCTTTCAAGGACGGAAACTGGGCTGGAGGTCTGGAAGTGGTGGTGGGATGAGTCCTTGTTGATGGAAGAAGACTCCTCTTTATTCATTGTAAGGCTTCCTCCAGAGAAGGAATCCTCAACAAAGTTTGATAACCATTCCAACTGAACTATATCTTCATACTGCAAGAAAAAATTACACAACAAAATTGAATCAGAAAGACTGACAATAAATTTCAAGAATCATAAACAATTATACCTCAAAAAGAAAAAGCTAATTATAACTATCTACATAAATTAATAACATCTTTGTACCAACTTATAGAATTAATAATTTTATAAATTACTACTAAAGATTTTTAACAGATTAGGTGAAATTGTCCATGAACCCAGTTGACTAATCATCCAATACTATTGAAGGTTAAATCAATATTTAACAAGCTCATATAAATGACTTCATTTCATTTGTTTCTATTTTCCCTCGTTTTCAAGCAACAACTTGCACAGGAGAGTGATTCACATTTAAGTGGTCACATGACAAGCCACGTGACTTCCATAACTGATTCAATTATGGAGACCAATCCACCTCACCGCCGACAAAACCATCCAAATTACTAAACCAACCCCACACAGATTGACTAATATACCCTTATGTTCGAATTTTTTTGAACTCGATCCCGCCGACAGCAGGGCTGGCAATTAAAAAAAAGACACGACGTCACAAAAAGAAATCCAACGGCTGAAATTAATTAAAACTCACCGGAACGGACAACTCAGCGGAAAAATCAGAGGCGCTATTATTATTGGAAAAGACCGAGTCAGAACCGGGGAGTGAGTCAGACTGAGTCGACCAGAAACTCGGGAACAAGTCCGGGTTGTTGCTGTTATTATTGTTGGCGGCAGTACAGTCAGGAGCAGGAAGACACGCGTCGAGGTCGTCGGTGGGGAAGTCGAGCAGGTCGTCGATGTGGTCGAAGAAGCTGCCACAGTCTATATCGTCAATCAAATTCCCCGGTCCAATCATGGTTATTAATTATAATGTCACTTTTCTTTTTCCTTTTTCCTGGAAAATTTTCAGGGAAAAGAGAATGTGAGATAAAGGAAGAAATGTGAATAGTGATTATTAGCAATGGGATTGTTATTACTACAATTGAAATGGGTTCCGTTCTGTTTCCGCAATTCTGTGGGTGGTGGCGGCAGTGGAGTTTCTAAAGTTTTGTTTGGTTGCTAGAACAAGTGTCAATCCAGTATGCAAGACGTGTGGACAACTTAGCAATCAAATTGCTTTGAAAATTCTTTCAAGCACAAGGAAAATTTAATTTACCAATCAAATTTGGTTCAACGAATGCTGAAATCGACCATAAAATTACAATTTTAGCTTAATGATTATTATTTACAGTGTTGTGAGATTACGAATTTAAATTACTAACTTTTAAAAAAAATAAAAAAACGAAAGAAAAATCAAAGTTGGAATTATGGGTTAGAATCAGAATTTCGTGGGAAATTCGATTGTGGGTGATTATATCATTAAGTAGGCTCAAGGACAGCTGGAAACGCTTGCATATCCATGATGTTTAAAAGGTAAAAAAAGTGGGGCTTGAAGCCATTGATATGATGCTACTAACTTTACCTTTTATGCATGCTGAAGATGATAATTCAAGATTTTGTCTTTATACTTTTCTTTTTGCTAAGGAAGCTCAGAATTGAAGCAATTGAATTCCACTTTTTAATTTTTGTTTATGTGGGTGCGGAAATGATGATGGAGGAGCAGAATTGAAGCATTTACCTTAGTCAAATTCCCAAGAATGAAGAGGGAAAATCCTCTGTTTTTCAAGAGATAATTTACGTGCAAATTCCTGCAAATCACCAAAAAAAAAAAAAGAAGAGAATTGCAATCTATTGTTAGTGATTGTTAGTCATGAAATGCTTCAAATGTGGTAAATTAGATATGCAAAATGTGGTGAAAATGCTAAAAAAAATCAGAATTTTTTAAAAAATGTGATGGAAAGGGAAAAGAGAAACAAATTGAGTTCAGGAAAGGTTGAGACTTTACATTTGTCTGCTTCTGAAACCAAATTAAGGGTCCAATTATCTCCTATTCCCAATTTAATTTCCCTCAGTTTCTCAAGAAACAAACTGCAAAAAAACCTCTAAAACCTTTGTTTTGCACTAGCAGGCTAAATGCGTGCATGATGAAACTAAAGAAACGGCAGCTGAATTTAGAAGACAAGACAAACCCAGAAATGTAGAGCTAAAAAAGCTCAAATTTTGGTCATAATAAAACAATTCATAGCCTACATGAAGTATAAGACTACCAAATATAACAAATAAGCAGTCAGCACCTTTTGGTTGTTTTTTGGTCCAGCAGCAGGAGTAGAAGTGAAGAGAAGAAGGAGGGGGGAGGGGGAGTTGTATTTGAAAATAGAGAAGAGAGAAGAGAGAGAGAGAGGACTAATAAAGAAAGGGAAAGAGGGTAGTAATAGTAGAATAAGAAGGAGAAGAAGAAGAACTAATATTGGTTGTGTTCATGGTGGGTGAGGTTCGGACTTCATTGCTAGCTGTCTTTTACTCTTATCTCCCACTGTCTCTTGATGCTGAAGTCTTGTCTCTCCTCTACACGGGGTCCCACCACCACCGCTCTCTCTTCGCCTTCTTTATTCATTATTATTATTATTTTTAACTACTATAAATAAAAGTTTCACAGTAATATTACAATTTTAGGATAAATGAGCAGTTTGGTTATTGGGTTTTGTTCCTCTGTAATGCACACAGAAAAAGAAAAAATATATCCGAGCTCTACAGTCTAATGTTCGTTTATTACTATTAAACGCGCACACAGAAAAAGAGAAAGAGAAAGAAACAATTCTGCGTTTGCCCTTTTGTCAGCTTTTAACCGCCAGTTGTTTTTTAATTTCGCGCACCAAAGGATTGCTCTTCTCACTCTCCCTCTCCAGAGCGTGAATGCACTCTCTGATTAATTGGGCGGGGCTATAATTAATATTATAGTATAAAAAAAATTTTTTGTTTTTAATTCCTTTTTTTATTTACTACATTACCATTCCTTTCTTTTTTTTTTTTTTGGACGAAAAATTACTATTCTATTATTAAATTAAAAACATACTACGTTTGATCACGAAGACTGTAGGAATAGCAAGTCAAATTCTGCTGCTTCGCGTGGGGAGTTTAATTTTAGTATTTTCACTTAAAAAATATTTTAAATTAAATTAAATGAATTTATATAAATTATTTTTTATATCATATTTAAAGATTTCAAGTTATTTATAATTTTAATTTTTAAAATGATATCAAATTTAATTTACTTCAAATCAAATTAAAATTAAATTAATTTGATTAATTTAATAAATTTTTTAGTTAAAGATTCAATATTTTTATATTTTTAAATATAAGATAATTCAAATTGGAGCTAAATAGAATCACCAAACGATAAAACCTTCACTATTGAATTTTAACATAAATGTGATTTAATGAATTTAATCAATTACAAATTGTGACACCTTCCCATTAAGCTTTAATTAAAAATAGAACATTTTTTAATAAAAAAAAATGAACTTACTTCAGTTATTCCTTTAAAAAGAAAAGGATCAATACTTTTTTAAAATAATAATTATTATGATTATATAATTTTTTTAAGATATGGTAGTAAATTGATGAGGATAACTTTTATTTATTTTTCATAATTGGAAATCTCCAGATAACCATGTCCAAACACCATCAATATAATTGGAAATTACCTGAACATTTATTGGCAAACCAAAAAAAAAAGTCATTATTGCCAAATTACCAAACAATATTTGTAAAAATTAAGAAAATAGAAAGACCAGAAAAATAATGGCCATACCAAAATTAGGCGTGGAATTTAGAATTAGGAAATATAAATTGGTTGACTAATTAATACACTAAAAAAGAATGTTGATTTGCGGATTTTAGTCGCATCGCATCACAGGCGTCAAGTGCTCCACCGACGGTCTGCGTTGGCCGCCAGTCATGCACTCGATAGGGGTGCGCTTCAGTTCAACTGGAATTATTTCCCCCATTTTGAACTGCAATAATGTTGGGGGAAATCCCATGAAGCGTAAGAAAAATGTATCCCTCTAACTTTCAGAAAATATTCTTTTATATTTTATTTATATTAATTTGAGATATTTTTTAAATTAATTAAAATAAAAAAACTCTGAAATTAAGATATCGATTAAAATATTTAATTTATTAGTTTAAATAAAATTTAAAAATTATATCAAAGAATGGCATAAAAATATATAATTGATATATTAACCACTAAAAAATGTTTAACCATCATCAATCACCAAAGTTATTTTCTATGATGAATAAATTTTTTTTCGTTCTGTTTGTTTTAATTGGAGGACATAACAGTTCATATTCTTTATGTTTCAAAAAGGTTATCATTTTTTATTTTTCACATATTTTTTAAAAAAATTATTTAATATTTTATTAATTCACAATTTTTTTAATTTAACAATTACTGAGGATAAATAAAAAAGATTAATACATTTTGAGACATTAAAAAAAAAAGAATAATAACTTTTTTTGAAACAAATTTTAAAGTATTTAATTACTTATTTTAGCAACCATCAGAATTTAGAGCTCTAATAACTGCCTCCAAGTTAGGAATTCGAATTCAAACACACCTCATGAAATCTGTGGTCCCTCCCATAGATAACTATATCTTTTGCTGGAATATATATAGTGGCAATTTTTTATTCACCCGAAATTAATTCATTCAAAATTAATTTATTTTTTAAAATTGATATAATTAATCTGAATTTAAATTTTAAATTATTGAAAAATATTTTCTTAAAAATAAAAAATAAAAATAACATTTTTATTTTTTATTTTAAAATTATAAATAATTCAATTTAAAAAATGACTCAAATTATTTTTTATATTGTGACTTAATAATCTAATCGTATCCATGTATAAGTTAAAATAATTTAATTTGAATCTATTTAACCCAATTTATTTACCACTCAAATTATAACTTGGAAATTTTATTCTATAAATGATTCTATGGGTAGGATTGTACAAAAGATTATAAGGGGGTGGGAATTAAATTAGGATTGATACATGCCAAATGAACTGGACATGTCCCTTACTTTGCAATTCACCTCAATGTTCTAATGCCAACTTGGCATTTCTTTATCTACTATCATTTCTTTTGGGATAAGTCTAAGTGAAGCATCGTCTCTAGTGGGGCACAAGTGTCCTCTAAATGGTTAGGACTTTAAAAGCGAAGAGTATTAACTACACCAATAGACTTAAATAGGTATCTGTTTCAATTTGATTTTCTTGTCAACTAAACATTGAAGGGTATTAGTAGTAATTAGTTGAGGTTCTATAAAGTTACTTAAGGATTGAGTATAAAAAATTTGAGAAAGGTTAATAAAAATGAATGAATGCCAAAGGGGGAAAAAACAAAAAAAAAAGGACATGTTTTGTTTGGGCCTTATAGTAGAAATGATGGGCCTAAATATCTTTTACTCTTTTTGAACTAACTTGAGGTGTACTCTTTGTCCTTTGTTTGCCTCTCACTTGCT
The DNA here is from genome assembly GCA_949677035.1 of Omphalea diandra. NCBI lineage: Eukaryota > Viridiplantae > Streptophyta > Magnoliopsida > Malpighiales > Euphorbiaceae > Omphalea > Omphalea diandra. The sequence continues at coordinate 445 of CATIWR010083849.1, read as the reverse complement.
TCCCATATACTCTCTCTCTCTATAAAATGAATTGAAGGTGGAAAGGAAAATTGTGTTTCATGCACTTCTTCTTCTTCCTCTTCCTCTTTTTTTTTTGTTTTTTTTTATCTTTACTTATTTTTTAAATAACTAACTTTGATTGCACTCTTTGAATCACTTCCTTCTAATAAAAGACTTCTCTTTTCTATCTTTGAAACAAATAATAAATTTGGTAAAACCCAATTATATTTGAAGATAGTAAGGAGTTAGGCTCCATGCACTATTAGAAATTAAATTTTACCTAAAAATTTAACAATGGTTACAAGTTGATAAACACACGCGTATTTATTTACAATTGGACCAAAACTTTATAGGATTATATGCAATAATTTTATTTCATATTGACAGATATTTATCTCTCATTTAGAGATTTTAAGTAAATGATTACATCTCTCTCTTTATATAT
>CATIWR010083819.1:0-24362 GCA_949677035.1 Omphalea diandra | reverse complement strand
AATAGGTCCCAAATCATATGTCAAATGAATTACAGGAAGATGGACCAATAGGTCCCAAATCATATGTTACATGAATCACATGAATATCCTGGGAGCAATGTTTGCCTTGCTCGGTCATGACAAAAACAAAACTATTGCATTTGCACTTGCATAGTTAATTGTTATACTTGTAATGTATCGTAATGATATTTGATTATGGATTATGCCATGAGAATTTGATTATTGTTTTTATTCACTGAGTCGCGACTCACCAAATCACAAAATTTTTTTCAGATACTGAAGAATAAGAATTGGACACTTTCGTGCTTTCAGTGTTACATTGAGGCATATGGACCACAGGTCGTCAGCTGAATCCAAACTCTCTCTCTCTTTGTGTCATATACATATATGTACATCAAGTAAATGTTTGATTGTGTGTATATGGATAAAACCTTTATGCATATGTATTTTGAACATGAATGATATGAGTTATGTAAATGAATACGGTTATTACAATTATTGGTATCAGAGCTAAGATGAATTGGTCGTTACACTAACTGCCTATAAAAAGTCATGGTCGTGATTATTCTTTATACAGGGCGCGACTTAGGATGTGAATCCTTCTGTTTGAAATGCATTCTTCTTATTCTTGAATCACAGTCGCTACCCAAAATGTTGCTCTCACGAATTGTGTTCTCTAACAGATACCTGAGACATTTGGTACGTTGTGATTATGGACTGGCTTCCCTCTTTAATCACTTTGAAAGTTACAGTCATGACTGGGGCGTGACACACACTGTGAATTCATTTATGACTTTGGCACTCCCATATTTGGATGAGTCACAGTAGCCAAAATGCCCATAAATCCTTCTGGCTGAGTTTTACCCTTGCCTTGAACTAGGTCGCAGTCGTGAATTACAGACCATTGACCACAAATTTGGATGAACTTTACCTTCTTGAGGATTATGAAATCCTTTCAACTTCTAACTAAAATCTAACTTAATTTCTATAAGACAACACTTAGTTGAAACATTGGACATGATCAATCTCCTTTGTCAATATCAAAAAAGGTCCAAGACTTAGGATTAACCATCCTAGTCCAACAGGTTTTGTTGGGTATACCTTAGATAAAAAGAGCACTTTAAGCACATGTCAATTACTTAGTCAATGCTTAATGTCTTGGAGTAGCAAAAAGTAAAACTAAGTTGCTTTATCAACTGCTAATGCTGAGTATGTGGCAATTGGCCTTCATTATGCATAAATCCTATGGATGAAACAATAACTTCTTGATTACAAAGTAGTTGTAAAATAAGTTGCATTAAGTGTGATAACACTAGTGCCATTAATTATTCAAAAATCTCATACAACATTCTTAGGGCAAACATATAGACATTAGACATTAGACATCATCATCTTAGAGATCATGCTAATAATGAAAATATTGGGTTAGAATTTGTTGATACTAACCATCAATTGGTAGATATTTTTACTAAACCTTTTTATGATAAAAGGATGGAATTCATCAAAAGAGAACTTAGTATGATTGATGGAAATACCTTGGACTAGCTTTAAAGAGGTTTTTCTTCTTCTTCTACTCAATCTATTCACGATCATTTTTATGAGATATGTGACATTATTGCTTGAATTGATTACAACTGAAGTCTTTAGATTCAAGTCCCAAATATTTTATTTAGGTATGATATTGATCAAACTGTCCATATGTTAATTAAATTCATGACTATATCATTGAGTTTGATTAATAACATTCATCAATTAAGTTTTAAAATTATTTTTGGACTAAGTTTTGTTTGAAAAACATGGCCAATGACCATTGCATTTTTCCCAACAACCATTGTGTTACTTGTGAGTTCCTTAATTTTGATAATGTTAGTCTCCATGATCATTGTGAATATCCAACGACTGTTGTTCTTCACCCAATGGTTGTTGTGAATAGTCACTACTGTTGGCTGAAGAACACTTGCAAGAGTAAGCTAATGGTCATGTCTAAGTACCATTGAACTTCAATTTAAACCCCCTCTAGCCTTAAAATCATTTTACTTTTTGTCGTACTTTGCTTTCTAATATTTTCTCTCAATTTCTACTATTAGTCTCTACATATTTCATTACATCAAACACTTAGCTAATCAAATGGCACCCAAACTAGACTCCACTAAAAGATACAAGCAATTATCTATAAAGAACCCCCAAGCATCTTATTCTAGCTCTGAAATTGAGGAAAACCTAGCATCTATGATAGCTCAATAAAGAAGAGAACTACAAAACCCTCTACAACCTAGCAACAATCTAAGAAACCCAACTCTGGCCAAGAATCAAAAAGAAAAGGAAAGGCCACCAAAACAAAGCACACACCTCCCTTGGTTTAGCAATTTCATCTTAAAAGTGAAAATGAGAAGGAATTAGCTCTTAAATTGCTGAAGAGACATCTTAGATGTGGCAAATTTTTACAATAGAATGACCTACGAAGATATATGCTAGCTAAAAAAGTGGAAAAGCTAATGGTCAGGATAAGATGTGAACTATTATGCCATCTCAAAAAACCCTCCCATCTTGAACTCATTGTGGAATTCCTCACCATTTTAGAGGTGTTGGGCAGTGACTGTGATGTGTATGCTTAAGAAGGCCCAATAAAATTTAGGCTATTTGCAAAGAAGTACGCGCTCAAACTAAATAGATTGGCTAATTGCTTTGATGCTACAACATCTAGATTAATAGAGCCTCTTTCAACCTTCAAGGTCAATGTCAACCAATTCTAGAAGTCCATCACTTGTGGAAGGAGTAACTACAATAGCAACAACAATAAGGCTTCTAAGATAAAAAGTCAAGACTTAAGGATTACCCTCAAGTTTATTACATGGAACATAAATGAAAGAGGTTAATCTAATGGAAACTGCATCATAACTTATCTATTCTACCTCTGGTGTATGAAGAATAAACATAAGGTAAATACTCCCTTGCTCTTGATGCAAAAAATTGATAGGCAAGTAGATAAGGCAAATGAGTTTGTGATGGGTCACTTCATTATATGGATTGCAAAATTCGTGAAGGCTATCCCCTAATATGAGGAAGAGCTTGAAGAAAAAAAATAGTGCTTGAAAAGCTACCTCACAATGAGTCCATTTATGAGAAGATGCTTCAAAGCATAGGGATTCTACAGAGGTTTGGTTCAAGATTGATCAAGAGAATGCATAAGGAAGGTTAAATTAACCAAAGGAAGAAGAAAATGAGGATGTTGAAGAAGCAGTCAGACTAGGGGTTGCACCAGTACAAGAAATTGAAACTAGTGCTCCTGCTACGTCTACTCTATCTCTCACACCCATTGTGCAGAAGGTGCTTGAGCAGTTGTAACCCTTTCTAATGTTGTTCAAAAAGTTGAGCCTCTACTACCTCTTTACAAGTTTAAAAACTTCAAAGAGATATGAAGGACATCAACCATACATTGGACTAGACAGTATAAGGGTTGAACTTGTAACCAGGGACTCTAATAAGGGTTGAACTTGTAACCAGGGACTCTAACTACTGATAACCAACAAGAGGCTCCACTTGAACCAGATGTAATAGATGAGCCTAAGGATCAAGAGTCTAAGGGGCTAGTAGAGTACCATCCATAAAACCTCAAGCTTAAACTCTTCCCTGACCATTTCAAACCTTACCCCTTTATGTTGCATATTTACTTTATTTCATTTCCTTGCTCCTTGTTTTGAAAAATAGCTAATGTGATAAACAACATTTTTTTTTTGCAATAGAAAGGTTAACTCTTTGTCTATTTGATTCTTTGTAATTCTTTTTAATTATTATTGCTATTAATGTCTATTTCTTTTTAATAATGACAAAGGGGGAGGAGAAAAATTATTGACTTAATATGGTGAAAGGTACAATAGAAATGTGAACTTATTACAATAGTGCATATAATATGATCATAAGGGGGAGTAATGTGAACAAATTGATATTATGAGTGTTGGACTAGGATGGTTAATCCTAAGTCTAGAACCTCTTTTGATCTTGACAAACTAGATTGATCATCACTAATGTTTCATATAAGTGTTGATTATGCAGAAATAAATAAATCTCTCAAGAAAAAATGAAAGGAGTTGATAAACTCCAAAGTGACATGTAAATCGCGACCACAATCTAGGATTCGCGACCATGACTCATGTTAAGGCATGCTGAAATTCAAGCAGGAGAAATCGCGAAGCCATTCTTGGCCATGACCTATGGAAAAGAAGAAGCCAAAATATGATAGACAAATTCACAATGAAAGTCACGCCTTAGTAGTGACTGCGAATTTCAAAGTAACTCAAGAGGGAAGCAAGTCCACATCCACAGCTTGACAAGTGTCCCAGAAGACTATTGGAAGTCAAAATTCATAGAGGCATCTCATTGATAGCAACCGCGAATCCTGAAGAAGAAAGATGACCACTTTGATAGACGGATTCACGTTCTCTGTCACGGACTGTATAAGAAAACTCGTGACCGCAACTTCTGAAAGTAGGTAAAAGACAATGGCTATATTTTCCTAGTGAACTAATAAGAAGCTACCATGTAGACTAGCCGTTAAACACAAATGAGGTTTCCCTTGAAGAATTTGGATTTTGCGACTGCGAAATGCAGTAGCGACCGCAATTTCATCCTGACAAGCATTTAATGTAGAATATGTCAAGCATGTCTCAAAGATTTGATGAGCTATGATCTACAACATCTCTTTGGTAAAGTTTGGCTATAAATACATCACCAATAGCCATGAATAAGGTTGCTAAGGAATTTATTATAAGAGAATAAAGCTCTCAATCTTTGCTACTCATTTTCTTCATTTTCTTTATGAAATTGTAATTGTTAGGTGTGAGCATTAAACACCAAGTTGTAAGGTTGTAGTGTTAGCCTGTAAAAAAACACTTTAAGTGTGAGCCTAGTGAAACACTTGACTGAGGTTGTGTGTTAGCCTAAAAACACATTGTTGTAAGGTTGTGTGTTAGCCATCAAAACACAAGTTGTACAAGTTAGGTGTGAGCTTGAAAACACCATTGAGATAGTGAAATACCCAATTGATTAATTGGCGAGTGGACGTAGGGTCAATTATACCCGAATCACTATAAATTAGTTGTCTCTTTTCTACTCTTTCTTCTTCCCCTTTTCCTTCTTGCTAAAATTTTATACACCAATTCAACCCCCCTTCTTAGTGCCAAGAGACAACAAAGTCCTTAATGAACCTCTTATAAACCCAACATGCCATAAAAAAACTCCTAATTGCTTTAATTGAAGTCATGGGTGGCAACATAGAAATATTTTCAATTTTTGCTCTATCTACCTCAATCCCTTTACATGAGATGTTATGCCCTAACATTATACCTTATTGCACCATAAAATGACACTTTTTACAATTTAACACCAAATTGGTCTCCTCGCAACATTTAAGCACTCTTTATAAATTATGAAGGCATAAATCAAAAGAGTCACAAAAAAATAGAGAAATCATCAATGAATACTTCCATAATATTTTCCACAAGTTCATAAAAAATTGCTAACATGCATCGTTGAAAAGTAGCGGGTACATTACACAATCCAAAAGGCATTCGACGATAAGCAAACGTACCATAGAGATAAGTGAATGTCATCTTTTCTTGGTCCTCTAAATCAATAGGAATTTGAAAGTAACTGGATAGACCATCTAAGAAGCAATAGTCCATATGCCCTGATAGTTGCTCTAGCATTTGGTCTATGAAAAGAAAAGGAAAGTGATCTTTCCTTGTAGCATCATTCAACTTTCGGTAGTCAATGCATACTCTCCAGCTAGTGACGATTTTTGTGGGATTCAACTCATTCTTTTCATTTGGAACAATTGTCGTTCCTCTTTTCTTTGGTACTACTTGCACATAACTTACCCACAAACCATCAAAAATAGGGTAAATTACTCTTGCATCAAGTAATTTAATCACCTCAACTTTTACAATTTCTTTAATGTTAAGATTTAGTCTCCTTTGTGGTTGCACAACTGGTTTGAAGCCATCCTCCATGAGAATCTTATAAGTATAGAAAAAGGGACTAATTCCTCTTATGTTTAAGGTCTTCCAAGCAATTGTCTTATTGTGTTCCTTAAGTATGTTAAAAGTTTATGTTTTTACTCCTCTTTCAAATCAGATGCTATAATAACTGGAAGTTTTCAATCTTTTCCTAAGAACGCATACTCCAAATGCTTAGGCAATTTCTTTAACTCTAATTTAGGTGGGTCTTCAATGGATGGTTTTAATTCGTGCTCCATACTACTATCAATCTCCTCAAAAGCTTTCTCCCTTATTATTGGTTCATTAGCCTTTAGATAGGTTGCTTGCTCACTTCTCACACGTTCCCCTTCACTTGTCTCCTTATCTTGAACAAGACATTGTTCTAATGGATCTTGAGAGATAATTGTCTACATACAATCAGAAATAACACAATCTATAAAATCAATGAAATAATAAGTGTCATCTTGATCAAGTGAGTTTTTAGAAGCATCAAAAATTTTAAAGGTCACTTCTTCATCTCCAAAAATGGTCAACGCAAAATTAATGGAACCTCAACATCGACATCCATATCAAGTATGATAAAATCAGTTGGAAAAATGAATTTGTCTACCTTTACCAACACATCTTTAATGATACCTCTAGGGTATTTAATTAATCTATCAATTACTCAAATGTTCATTTTAGTTGGTTTAGGCTCCCCTAATCTTAACTTAGCAAATAATTTATAAGGCATTAGGTTTATGCTTACCCCTATATTAGTTAAAGCCCTATCAATTTTCAAATCACCAATAAGACAGGGGATAGTAAAACTCCTTGGATACTTGAGCTTTTGAGGTAGCTTATTTTGCAAGATAATCGAACATTTTTCACTAACGATCATTGTAGATAACTCCTGAAGTCTCTTCTTATTGATTAGGAGTTCTTCCAAAAATTTTGCATACTTAGACATTTCTGAAAGAGCTTTAACAAATGGTCCGTTAATGTGAAGTTGCTTAATGAGTTCAAAAAACTTACCATAATGTTCATCTAAGTAATTCCTCACACATTTTTGTGTAATAGTTTATCATATAGACTTTCACTTAATTTTGATTTTATTGATGCCATGATGTTATATGAGGCTTAAATAGCAATTCTAATACAAAAAACACAAACACTTCACTCTCACAACTTTGTGGGGTAACTCGAGTAATTCCTCACTTTCATTTGCAAAAATAGTTAAATGTCCAAACTTTTTGTTTTGCTTTTATTGATGGGATGATGTTATTTGCGAGATAAATACTAAATATAAAGCAAAAAACAATTACCATTCATTTTCACGTCTTAGTAGGGTAACTTGTGCAATTCTTTACTCGCTTTTGCTTAAATGATTGCACATGCTTCCTTTCATTTCATTTGGCTTTTATTGATGCAATGATGTTATCCAAGGTTTTAATAGCTATTTAAATGCAAAAAACACATATACTTCATTTTCACATCTTTGTGAGGTAACTCGTGTAATTGCTTACGCACTTTTATGTAATGGTTTTTCGTGCAAACTTTCACTTTCTCTTTTATTGATGCCATAATGTTATATGAGGCGTAAATAGCAATTCTAATACAAAAAGCACATAAACTTCATTTTCATATCTTTGTAGGGTAACTCATGCAATTCCTTACTCACTTTCGTATAAATAGTTGCATATGCAAACTTTATCAATGTTTTGCATTTATCATTGCAATGATGTTATTTAAGGGTTACATAGCAAATATAATAATGCAAAAAACACTTACACTTGGTTTTCACATCTTAGTGGGGTAACTTGTGCAATTCCTTACTCACTTTTGCTTGAATGGTTACTTATGCTAGCTTCTTATTTTGCTTTTATTGATATGATGATGTGTTCCAAGCTTTATATAACAATTCTAATGCAAAAGAGCACTTACACGTCATTCCACATCTTTATAGGGTAACTCGTGCAATTTAATAGTTTATTTTGCTTAAATGGGTACACGTGCAAACTTTCGAATTCTTCTTACTTTTGTTGTTGTCATGATGATATCCATGTTTTAAATAGCTATTCTAAAGCAAAAAAAAACACATACTTCATTTTCACATCTTTGTGGGATGACTCGTGCAATTCCTTACTCACTTTTAAATAACTAGTTGCACACACAAACTTTCTCATTCTTTTGCATTTATCAATTCGGTGATGTTATTTGAGGGTTACATAATAAATATAATGCAAAAAACACTTGCATTTGGTTTTCACATCTTAGTGGGGTAACTTTTGTAATTCCTTACTCATTATTGCTTAAATGGTTACACATGCTAGCTTCAATTTTACTTTGCTTTTGTTGATATGATGATGTTATCCTACGTTTAAATACCTATTCTAATGCAAAAAAACACATGCACTTCATTTTCACATCTTTGTGAGGTAACTCGTGAAATTCCTTACCCACTTTTGCATCAATAATTATACATCCAAATATTCATTTTCTTTTGCATTTATTGATGGGATGATTTTATTTAAGGGTTAAATAGAAAATCTAAAGCAAAAACATAATTATTCTTCATTTTCACATCATAGTAGGGTAACTTATGCAATTCCTTAATCACTTTTGGTTAAATGGTTACTTGTGCTTGCTTTCATTTTATTTCGCTTTTGTTGATGGGATGATGTTATCAAAGGTTTAAATAGTTATTCAAATGCAAAAAACACATACACTTCATTTCCATATCTTTGTGAGGAAACCCGTGTAATTCCTTACACACTTTTGGGTGGTGGTTTCTCATGCAAACTTTCAATTTCCTTCGCTTTTATTGATGGGATGATGTTATATGAGGCTTGAAAATCAATTTTAATGCAAAAAATATGTACACTTCATTTTCACATCTTTATGGGGTAACTCGTGCAATTTCTTTACTCACTTTTGGATAAATTGTTGCACGTGGAAACATTCTCATTCTTTTGCTTTTACCAATAAGATAATGTTATTTGAGGGTTAAATAGCAAATATAAAGCAAAAAACACTTACACTTTGGTTTTACATCTAAGTAGGGTAACTTGTGTAATTCCTTACTTACAATTGCTTAAATGGTTACACATGCCACTTCCATTTTATTTAGCTTTTATTGATATGATGATGTTATATGAGGTTTAAATAGCTATTCTAATGCAAAAAACACATACACTTTATTTTCACATCTTTGTGAGATAACTTGTGAAATTCCTTACTCACTTTTGTGTAATGGTTTCTCGTGCAAACTTCCATTTTGTCTTTTATTGATACCATGATGTTATATGAGGCATAAATAGCAATTCTAATGCAAAAAGAACATACACTTGTTTTTCACATCTTTATGAAGTAACTCGTGCAATTCCTTACCCACTTTCGCATAAATAGTTGCACATGCAAACTTTCTCATCCTTTTGCATTTATCGATGCAATGATGTTATTTGAGGGTTACATTGCAAATATAATGCAAGAAACACTTACACTTGGTTTTTACATCTTATTGGGGTAACTTGTGTAATTCCTGACTTGCTATTGCTAAAATGGTTACGTATGTAAACTTCCATTTTATTTAGCTTTTATTGATGTGATGATGTTATCCAAGGTTTAAATAGCTATTCAAATGAAAAAAAACACATACATTTTGTTTTCACATCTTTGCAAGGTAACTCGTAAAATTCCTTATGCACTTTTGTGTAATGGTTTTTCGTGCAAACTTTCACTTTCTCTTTTATAGATGCCACGATGTTATTGAGGCTTAAATAGCAATTCTAATGCAAAAAACACATGCACTTCATTTTCACATCTTTGTGGGGTAACTCGTGCAATTCCTTACTTTCGCATAAATTGTTGCACATGCAAACTTTCCCATTCTTTTGAATTTATCGATGCAATGAGGTTGTTTAAGGGTTACTTAGAAAATATAATGCAAAAAACACTTACACTTGGTTTTCACATCTCAATGGGATAACTTGTGCAATTCCTTACTCACTTTTGCTTAAATGGTTACTTGTCCTATCTTCTAGTTTCTTTTCCTTTTGCTGATGTGATGATGTTATCCGAGGTTTAAATAGTAATTCGAATGCAAAAGACACTTGCACTTCATTTTCACATCTTTGTGGGGTAACTCACGCAATTCAGTAATCACTTTTGCTTCAATGGTTATACATGCAAACTTTCGATTTCTTTTACTTTTATTATTATCATGATATTATCCATGTTTTACATAGCTATTCTAAAGCAAAAAATACATATACTTCATTTTCACATCATTATGGGGTAACTTGTACAATTATTTCCTCACTTTTAAATAAATAGTTGCGCGTATAAACTTTTCATTCTTTTGCTTTTATCGATGTGACGATGTTATTTGATGGTTACATAGGAAATATAAAGCAAAAAACACTTACACTTTGTTTTCACATCTTTGTAGGGTAACTTGTGCAATTCCTTACTCTATTGCTTAAATGGTTACACGTGCTAGCCACTATTTTATATTGCTTTTTTTGATGTGATGATGTTATCCAACATTTAAAGAGATATTTTAAGGCAAAAAACACACACACGCACATTTTATTTTCACATCATTATGGGGTAACTTGTGAAACTATTTACTCACTTTTGTGTAATGGTTTCTCATGCAAACTTCCACTTTCTTTTTCTTTTATTGATGCGATGATGTTATCTAAGCCTTAAATAACAATTCTAATGCAAAAAACAAATACACTTCATTTTCACATCTTTTTCCTTGTAACTTATGCAATTTCTTTGCTCACTTTTGCATAAATAGTTGCACATGGAAACATTCCTATTCTTTTGCTTTTATCGATGCGATGATGATATTTGAGGGTTAAATAACAAATATAAGGGGAAAAACACTTTCACTTTATTTTCACATCTTATGGGGTAACTTGTGTAATTCCTAACTTACAATTGCTTAAATGGTTATACATGCCAACTATTAGTTTATTTAGCTTTTGTTGATGTGATGATGTTATTTGATGTTTAAACAACTATTCTAATGCAAAAAACATATCCACTTCATTTTCACATATTTATGAGGTAATTTGTGACATTCTTTGTACACTTTTGTGTAAATGGTTTCTCATGCAAACTTCCACTTTCTCTTTCATTTTATTTGTTGATGTGATGATGTTATTCGAAGTTTAAATAGCTATTCTAATGCAAAAAAAAAAAAAAATGCATACCTTTCATTTTCACATCTTTATGAGGTAACTCGTCTAATTTCTTACGCATTTTTGTGTAATGCCTTCTCGTGCAAACTTCCACTTTCTCTTTTAATGATGTCATGATGTTATCTGAGGCATAAATAGCCATTCTAATGCAAAAAAACATAGACTTCTTTTTCACATCTTTGTGGTGTAACTCGTGCAATTTCTTACTCACTTTTGTATAAATAGTTGCACGTGCAAACTTTCTCATTCTTTTGCATTTATCAATGCAATGATGTTATTTGATGGTTACATAACAAATATAATACCAAAAATACTTAGACATGGTTTTCACATCTTAGTGGTGTAACTTTATGCAATTCCTTACTCACTTTTACTTAAATGGTTACTTATGCTAACTTCTAGTTTATTTTGCTTTTGTTGATGTGATGTTGTTATCAGAGGTTCAAATACCAATTCTAATGCAAAAAAAAAAAAAAAAACACTTACACTTCATTTTCACATCTTTGTTATGTAACTCGTCCAATTCAATAATCACTTTTGCTTAAATGGTTACACGGGCAAACCTTTAATTTCTTTTACTTTTATTGTTGTCATAATGTTATTCGTGTTTTAAATAGCTATTATAAAGCAAAAAAAACATACACTTTATTTTCACATCTTTATGGGGTATTTCGTGTAATTCCTTACTCACTTTTAATTAAATAGTTGCACATGCAAACGTTCTCATTATTTTGCTTTCATCGAAGCGATGATGTATTTGAGGAATAAATAGCAAATATAAATCAAAAAAACACTTACACTTCATTTTAACAACTTTGCGGGGTAACTTGCACAATTTCTTACTCACTATTACTTAAATGGTTACACATGGTAGCTTCCATTTTATTTTACTTGTGTTGATGATGTTTTCCAAGGTTTAAATTGTTATTCTAATGCAAAAAACACATGCATTTCGTTTTCACATCTTTATGAGATAACTCGTGAAATTCCTTGCTCACTTTTGTGTAATGATTTATCGTGTAAACTTCCACTTTCTTTCGCTTTTATTGATGCCATGATGTTACCTAAGGCTTAAATAGTAATTCTATTGGAAAAAAAACACATGCACTTGATTTTTGAATCTTTATGGGGTAACTCATGCAATTTTTTTTCTCACTATTGCATAAATAGTTGCACGTACAAACTTTCAAGTTCTTTTGCTTTTATCGATGCAATGATGTTATTTGAGGGATGCATAACAAATATAAAGCAAAAAACACTTACACTTTATTTTCACATCTTAGTGGGGTAACTTGTGCAATTCCTTACTCACTATTGCTTAAATGGTTACACGTGCTAGCTTTCATTTTTTCTAACTTTTATTGATGTGAGGATGTTATCTGAGTTTCAAATAGCTATTCAGATGCAAAAAACACATGGAACAATTCCTTACTCACTATTGCTTAAATGGTTATACGTGGTAGCTTCCATTTTTTTATAGCTTTTATTGATGTGAGGAAGTTTTCTGAGTTTCAAATAGCAATTCTAATGTAAAAAACATATACACTTCATTTTCACATCTTTGTGAGGTAACTCAAGAAAATACTTACTTTTGTGTAATGGTTTCTAGTGCAAACTTCCACTTTCTTTCACTTTTATTGAATCCATGATGTTATTTGAGGCTTAAACAACAATTTTATTGAAAAAGAAAACACACACGCACACTTCATTCTCACATCATTGTGGGGTAACTCGTGCAATTCCTTACTCACTTTTGCATAAGCACTAAAACATCCAAACTTTCTCTTTCTTTTGCTTTTATTAATGGGATGATGTTATTTAAGGGATAAATAGTAAATCTAAAGAAAAAATAGTTGCTTTTCATTTTCACGTCTTAGTAGGTAACTTGTGCAATTCTTTACTCACTTTTGCTTAAATGGTTACTCATGTTTGCTTTCATTTTATGTCGCTTTTGTGGATACGATGAAGTTATCTAAAGTTTTAATAGCTATTTGATTGCAAAAAACACATACACATAATTTTTACATGTTTGTGAGGTAACTCATGTAATTCCTTATGCACTTTTGTATAATGGTTTCTCATGCAAACTTCTACTTTGTCTTTTATTAATGCCATGATGTTATTTGAGGCATAAATAGCAATTTTAATGCAAAAAACACATACACTTCATTTTCATATCTTTATGGGGTAACTCACGCAATTCCTTACTCACATTCACATAAATATTTGCATGTGCAAACTTTCTCATTCATTTGCATTTTTTGATGCAATGATGTTATTTAAGGGTTACATAGAAAATATAATGCAAAAAACACTTACACTTGGTTTTCACATCTTAATGGGGTAACTTATGCAATTCCTTACTCATTTTTTGTAACGACCATATTCATATTTGCTCTGATACCAATAAATGTAACGACCACTTGTGTTTACAAATCATGTTGCTCTAATACCAATAAATGTAACGACCATTGATACCACTGAATGTTAGCATTTTTTTTTCTACCACAATCTATAATGCTACAATCAGTATCTATCAGAGCACTCAACATGCGGGATTTGCCCGTCGGCCCCGCGATGTCATACACACCGGGATTTGCACGTCTGCCTCGCGTATGCTTGAGCCCTCTCTGATACCAAAACTGTAACATCTAAATTCATGTGTTAAACCAATAACTATGACATCCATTGTTCTTATTTGAAAATCAGCTTTGATACCACAAATTGTAACGTCATAACGTGGCAACAACTGGTACCTATTAGAGCACTCAACATTTGGGATTTGCCCATCGGCCCCGCGATGTCATACACACCGGGATTTGCATGTCTACCCTGCATGTGCTTTAATCCTCTGATACCACCAACTGTAACTATCGTCTTCAGTTTCAAATCAAGGCATTTCATGTTCAAAAATGCATACACATTAAGGTTTATTCATCATACATATATAATCCTATATGTATTTAATGTACACATGTGTTAACTAATGTCAGGACCAGTGACCAAATAATCAAATTCTCATGGCATAATTTATAATCAAATATCATCAAGATACATTGCAAGTATAACAGTTGACTATGCAAGTGCAAATGCAATAGCTTTGTTTTTGTCGTGACCGAGCAAGGCAAACATTGCTCCCGAGATATTCATGTGATTCATGTAACATATGATTTGGGACCTATTGGTCTATCTTCCTGTAATTTGCAAGTGTTTGACAAGTCCGTCACAATGCCCCTTTTAGTTCCATATGCAAGTGCTTATTCACAAATGATATGCCAAGTAATCGTTAAGAGCATTTAATTCTCACTTGGCCTGTATTCCCATGTAACATGTAAAAATTCAATCATATATACATGTAATAGAACATAATCATATTATTTCCATGCAACATGTAACAATTCAATCATATATACATGTAATAGAGTATAATCATATCATACAATTATCACATACACCTATTGAATCCAATTATTGTTTCTACTCACCTTTTGATGTGACCAACCTTTATGGTAGGGATTCTTCAAAGTTTTGAGATCCTAACATTTGATACATACATGGTTACAAGTATATCAAAATGATTATGAATGCTTGGTATGCAGTTATGGCATGATTCATGCAATTGTACCTAGTGTTTATACATATTTTCTTTATATGGCAGCCTAAGCTTGCTACACTATCACAATAATAACTCTCGATATACTTATCAAAATGGCTTGATTCTTTTTTTCAAAGAAACTAGACATATAATGGGACAACATATTCAAAATTCAGGCTAATATCAGATACACATAAAATGTGGTGAATTTTTAAGTTATGCCCTGTTCCAATGTCATCTCAGTCTGAGTAGGTCTTACATTCTTGGGCATATCTCAAATTGTACCAGTCTAATTGTAATAATATTCTACCATCAATCACAAACATATAAATGAACATTTTTCATGTTTTACTCATTATCCAGTTCAGTCTATAAGGTCACCAAAACAAAAGACAAATCTCGGGGCAAGTAGGTTCATAACATGTTGACAACTAGTCATGATAAAGGGACAATATCTCAGTAACCATGCTGGATTTGGCAACAATATTTCACATGTATGTAGATCAGACATAAATATATAACTTTCAAGTTTGGAACATCATCAAATTATGAGTCTATGGTCATCAAATTCTTGGAACACCGAATTAAAAGAAAGGTGGTGTGTCATCTGGGTACAGAGTCAGTCCCAATCAATGAGCCATATCTCTTTCGACACAACAATTTAATCAAAACTACTTAAAAGGTATTTACAGGGAATATAACCCTACAAGTTTCATGTTTTGCACTCTATCAAAATCAGAATATAAAGTCATCAAAATATAACAAAACAGAAGACTGAGATCATCTCGGTTCATTTTTTAACCAGTCTTGATGAAGGAGCCATATCTCTTCACACACATAGAATCAAGTAAAACTGCTTCATATGCATTTATATGAGACATAAGGATATAAATTTTATGTTTTGTACTTTCCCCAATTCCTCTTCTAGGGTTATGAAATCATGGGTAAAAAATTATACTCTAATAGCAAAATCAACAGAATCAGCTCTTGTTCTCTTGGATTACAACTTCCATCCAAGAGCTCTACCTCAGTTATTCCATAATTCTCACTAACCATGCATGATTAACATGCCATGAGAGGTTAATTTAAGTTGAGAAGAAGATAAATTACTTATCTATTATCCCAAAATTGGAAAACCTTAGGCAGCCCACACTTCTTCCTCTCCTTCTTCTTCTTCTTCCTTTCTTCTTTCTTTATTTCTTCCTTAGCTCTCTCTCTCTCTTTCATCTTGTGTATTTTGACCTTATCTCCTCTTTTACCAGCCCATAATGGCAGATAATTATAATTTGTATTCTTACTATAATAGGACAAAAGATTGGTGGCTTGTTCCTATTGGTTGAAAGTTAAACAATTTTGCTTTTAGTCTCTTTTCTTCATTTGTTCATCACCTTTGTCCATTCTCTAATTTTTAGATGCTCTTTATACTTTTAAATGAGCTCTCAAACACCATTATTTATGATGCTATAATAAGCACACAACATGAAATAATTTGTCATATAACTATGCAAACACTGCATATATGTTCAAGCATCCCAAATGCAACGGTGTAATTGTCTTTGTCGTGTTTTTACAATTCACATGTCTAAATGATTATTTATCCTATGCATATGTTCATGTGAGATTTCATATCTTTTGATACAGTTCATATGCTCATATGTGATTTCATATCATTTGTGCAATGAATATATTCATGTGATAATGACAATGAATAGGGACAGGGATGTTACATTTTTGTTTAAATGGTTACTTGTGTTAGCTTCCAATTTATTTTGCTTTCGTTGATGTAAAGATGTTATCTATGGTTTAAATAGCAATTCTGATGAAAAAAATACTTGCACTTCATTTTCACATCTTTGTGGGGAAACTCGTGCAGTTCAATAATCTATTTTGCTTAAATGGGTATGCGTGAAAACTTTAAATTTCTTTTACTTTTATTATTATCATGATGTTATCAATGTTTTAAATAGCTATTCTAAAGCAAAAACCACATACACTTCATTTTCACATCTTTGTAGGGTAACTCATGCAATTTCTTACTCACTTTTAAATAAATAGTTGCATGTGCAAACTTTCTTATTCTTTTGCATTTATCGATGTGATGATGTTATTTAAAGGTTACATAGCAAATATAATGTAAAAAACACTTACATTTGGTTTTCACATTTTAGTGGATTAACTTGTGCAATTCCTTACTCATTCTTGCTTAAATGGTTACATGTGTTAGCTTCCATTTTATTTTTCTTTTGTTGATGTCATCACGTTATCCGATGTTTAAATATTTATTCTAATGCAAAAAACACATACACTTCATTTTCACATCTTTGTGAGGTAACTCGAGAAATTCCTTACACACTTTTGTATAAATAATTAAACATTTGAACATTCACTTTCTTTTGCATTTATTGATGGGATGATGTTATTTAAGGGTTAAATAGTAAAGCAAAAAAAAAAAAAAACTCTTCATTTTCACATCATAGTAAGGTAACTTGTGCAATTCCCTACTCACTTTTGCTTAAATGGTTACTCATGTTTACTTTCATTTTTATTTTGCTTTTATTGATGGGATGATGTTGTCTAAGGTTTAAATAGCTATTGTATTGTAAAAAATACATACACTACATTTTCATATCTTTGTGAGGTAACTTGTGTAATTCCTTATGCACTTTGTTGTATTGATATCCTGTGCAAACTTCCACTTTCCCTTTTATTGATGCCATGATGGTATCTAATGCATCAATATAAATTCTAATGCAAAAAACACATACACTTCTTTTTCACATCTTTGTGGGACAACTCGTGCAATTCAATAATGACTTTTGCTTAAATAGTTACACATGCAAACTTCTGATTTCTTTTACTTTTATTGTTGTCATGATGTTATCCATGTTTTAAATAGCTATTCTACAGCAAAAAACACATATACTTCATTTTCACATCTTTGTGGGGTTACTCATGTATTTCCTAACTCACTTTGAAATAAATAGTTGCACGTGCAAACTTTATCATTATTTTGCATTTATCGATGTGATGATGTTACTTGAGGGTTACTTAGCAAATATAATGCAAAAAACACTTACACTTGGTTTTCACATCTTAGTGAATAACTCATGCAATTTCTTACTCATTATTGCTTAAATGGTTGTAAGTGTTATATCCATTTTATTTTGCTTTTTTGATGTAATGATGTTATCTAAGGTTTAAATAGCTATAATAATGCAAAAAACACATACACTTTATTTTCACATCTTTGTGAGGTAACTCGTGAAATTCCTTACTCACATGTGTGTAATTGTTTCTCGTGCAAACTTCCACTTTCTTTCACATTTGTTGATGCCATGATATTATGTAAGGCTTAAATAGCAATTCTAATATAAGAAACACATACACTTCATTTTCACATCTTTGTGGGGTAGCTCATGAAATTTAACAATCAATTTTGCTTAAATGGTTACACATGCAATTTTATGGGGTAAACATGCAATTTTTTGCTCACTTTTGCATAGATAGTTGCACATCAAATTTTCTCATTCTTTTTCTTTTATGGATTCGATGATATTATTTGAGGGTTAAATAGCAAATATAAAGCAAAAAAAAAAAAAAAAACACGTATGCTTTGTTTTCACATTTTAGTGGGGTAACTTGTGTAATTTCTTACCCATTATTTGCTAAAAGGTTACACGTGCTAGCTTCCATTTTATTTAGCTTTTATTGATGTGAGAATGGTATCCGAGGTTTAAATAGCTATTCTAATGCAAAAAATACATAATCTTCATTTTCACATCTTTGTGAGGTAACTTGTGAAATTCCTTACTCACATTTGTTTAATGGTTTCTCTTGTAAACTTCCACTTTCTTTCGCTTTTGTTGATGCCATGATGTTTTCTCAGGTTAAAATAGTAATTCTAATGCAAAGAACACATATACTTCATTTTCACATCTTTAAGGGGTAACTCGTGTAATTCCTTACTCATTTTTGCATAAATAGTTAAATGTCAAAAACATTCGATTTCTTTTATGTTTATTGCTAGGATGATGTTATTTATGGGGTAACTCATGCAATTCCTTACTCACTATCACATAATTAGTTGAACATGCCATCTTTATCATTATTTTACATTTATCGATGCAATAATGTTATTTGATGGTAACATAGCAAATATAATGCAAAAAACACTTCCACATGGTTTTCATTTCTTAATGGAGTAACTTGTGCAATTCCTTACTCACTTTTGCTTAAATGGTTACTTGAGCTAACTTCTGCTTTATTTTGCTTTTGTTGATGTGATGATAATATCCGAGATTTAAATATAGTTTTAATGCAAAAAAACTCTTACACTTCATTTTCACATCTTTATGGGATAACTCGTGCAATTCAATAATTACTTTTGTTTAAATGGTTACATGTGTAAACTTTCAATTTCTTTTGCTTTTATTATTGTCATGATGTTATCCATGTTTTAAATAGCTATTCTAAAACAAAAAACATATACAATTCATTTTCACATCTTTGTGGGGTAACATATGCAATTCCTTACTTTTAAATAAATAGTTGCACATGTAAATGTTCTTATTCTTTTGTTTTCATCAAAGCGATGTTGTTATTTGAGGATAAAATAGCAAATATAAAGCCAAAAATAGAAAAACACTTGCACTTCATTTTCACATCGTAGTGGGGTAACATGCTCAATTCCTTACTCACTATTTGTTAAATGGTTACACATGCTAGCTTCTATTTTATTTTGCTTTTAATGATGTGATGATGTTATTCAAGGTCTAAATAACTATGCTAATGCAAAAACCACATACACATCATTTTCACAACTTTGTGAGGTAACTTGTAAAATTCCTTACTCATTTTTGTATAATGGTTTCTCATGCAAACTTGCACTATTTTTCGCTTTTATTGATGCCATGATGTTATCTGAGGCTTAAATAGCCATTCTAATGCAAAAAAACACATACAGTTCATTTTTGCATCTTTATGGGATAACTTGTGCAATTTCTTTACTCACTTTTGCATAAATTGTTGCATATGAAAAATTTCAAATTCTTATGCTTTTGTCGATGCGATGATGTTATTTGAGGGTTACATAGCAAATATAAAGCATTATTACACTTTATTTTCACATCTTAGTGGGGTAACTTATGCAATTCCTTACACACTATTGCTTAAATGGTTACACATACTAGCTTCTATTTTATTGAGATTTTATTGATGTGAGGATGTTATCCATGGTTTAAATAGCTATTTTAATGCAAAAAACACATATATTTCATTTTTCACATCTATGAAATTCCTTACTCACTTTTGTGTAATTATTTCTCGTGTAAACTTCCACTTTCTTTTGCTTTTATTGATGTCATGATGTTATCTAAGGCTTAAATAGCAATTTTATTGCAAAAAAACACATACACTTTATTCTCACATATTTGTGGGGTAACTCATACAATTCCTTGCACACTTTTGAATAAATAGTTAACCTTCCAAACTTTCGCTTTCTTTTGCTTTTATTGATGGGATGAAGTTATTTGAGGGATAAATAGCAAATCTAAGCAAAAAACAATTGCTTTTCATTTGCACGTCTTAGTAGGGTAACTTGTGCAATTCCTTTCTCACTTTTGCTTAAATGGTTACTCGTGCTTCCTTTCATTTTATTTTGCTTTTGTTAATGTGATGTTGATATCTAACGTTTTAATTGATATTCAAATGTAAAAACGCATGCACTTCATTTTCACACCTTTATGAGGTAACTCGTGTAATTCCATATGCACTTTTGTTTAATGGTTTCCCGTGCAAACTTCCCATTTCTCTTTTATCGATGCCATGATGTTATCTAAAGCATAAATAGAAATTCTAATGCAGCAAAAACATACACTTCATTTTCACATCTTTGTGGGGTAGCTCGTGCAATTTCTTGCTCACTTTCACATAAATAGTTGCACATGCAAACTTTTTCATTCTTTTGCATTTATCATTGCCATGATGTTATTTAAGGGTTACATAGCAAATATGATGCAAAAAACACTTACACTTGGTTTTCACATCTTACTATGGTAACTGGTGGAATTCCTTACTCAGTTTTGTTAAAACAGTTACTTGTGCTAGCTTATAGTTTATTTTGCTTTTATTGGTGTGATGAAGTTATTGAGGCATAAATAGCAATTATAATCCCAAAAACACTTGCACTTCATTTTCTCATCTTTGTGGGGTAACTCGTGCAATTCAATAATTTGTTTCGCTAAAATGGGCACAAGTGCAAACTTTTGATTTCTTTTAGTTTTATTGTTGTCATGATGTTATCTATGTTCTAAATAGCTATTTTAAAGCAAGAAACACATACACTTCATTTTTCACTTCTTTATGGGGTAACTCGTGCAATTCCTTACTCACTTTTAAATAAATAGCTACATATGGAAACTTTCTCATTCCTTTGCATTTATTGATGCAATGATGTTATTTAAGGGTTACATAGCAAATATAACGTAAAAAAACTCTTACATTTGATTTTCACATCTTAATGGGGATAACCTGTGCAATTCCTTACTCACACTTGCCTAAATGGTTACATTTGCTAGCCTCCAATTTATTTTGCTCTTATTGATGTGATGATGTTATTTGAGGTTTAAATTACTTTTTCTATTGCAAAAAACACATACACTTTGTTTTCACATCTTTGTGGGGTAACTCGTGTAATTCCTTACTCACTTTTACATAAATAGTTAAATGTCCAGACTTTCTCTTTCTTTTGCTTTTTATTGATGGGATGATATTATTTGAGGGATAAATAGTAAATCTAAAGCAAAAAATAATTACTCTTCTTTTTCACTTCTTAATTGGGTAACTTGTGCAATTCCTTACTCACTTTTGCTTAAATGGTTACTCATGCTTGCTTTCATTTTATTTCACTTTTGTTGATGCAATGAAGTTATCCAAGGTTTTAATAGCTATTCGAATATAAGAAACACATACACTTAATTTTTACATATTTGTGAGGCAACTCGTGTAATTCTTTACGCACTTTTGTGTAATGGTTTCTCTGTAAACTTCTAGTTTCTCTTTTATTGATACCATGATGTTATCTGATGCATCATTAACAATTCTAATGCAAAAAACATATACACTTCCTTTTCACATCTTTATGGGGTAACTCGTGCGATTCAATAATGACTGTTGCTTAAATAGTTACAAGTGCAAACTTCTGATTTCTTTTAGTTTTATTGTTGTCATGATGTTATCTGTATTTTAAATAGCTATTCTAAAGCAAAAAAACACATACATTTCATTTTTCACATCTTTGTGGGATAACTAGTGCAATTCCTTACTCACTTTTAAATAAAAAGTTGCACGCGCAAACTTTCTCATGATTTTGCATTTATCGATATGATGATGTTACTTTAGAGTTACTTAGCAAATATAATGCAAAAAACACTTACACTTGGTTTTCACAACTTAATGGGATAACTTGTGAAATTCCTTACATACTATTACTTAAATGGTTACATGTGCTAACTTTCATTTTATTTTGCTTTTTTTGATGTGATGATGCTATCCAAGGTTTAAATATCTATTCTAACGCAAAAAAAACACATACATTTCGTTTTCACATCTTTGTGAGGTAACTCGTGAAATTCCTTACTCACTTTTGTGTAATGGTTTGTCGTGCAAACTTCCACTTTTTCTGCTTTTGTTAATGCCATGATGTTATATGAGGCTTAATGAGCAATTCTAATGCAAAAAACACATACACTTCATTTTCACATCTTTATGGGGTAGATCATGCAATTTCATTGCTCACTTTTGCATAAATAGTTGCACCTACAAATTTTCTCATCTTTTTGCTTTTATTGATTTGATGATATTATTTATGGGTTAAATAGCAAATATAAAGTAAAAAACACTTACACTTGTTTTTCACATTTTAATGGGGTAACATGTGTAATTCCTCACTTACTATTGCTTAAAAGTTTACACATGCTAGATTCCATTTTATCTATCTTTTGTTGATGTGTGGATGTTATCTAAAGTTTAAATCGCTATTCTAATGAAAAAAATATATACACTTCATTTTCACATCTTTACGAGGTAACTCCTGAAATTTCTTACTCACTTTTATGTAATGGTTTCTCATGTAAACTTCTACTGTCTTTTGCTTTTATTGATACCATGATGTTATTTGAGGCTTAAATAGCAATTCTAATGCAAAAAACCCATACACTTCTTTTCACATCTTTGTAAGGTAACTCGTGCAATTCCTTACTCTTTTTTGCATAAATAGTTAATCATCAAAACTTTCACTTTCTTTTGCTTTTATTGATGGGATGATGTTATTTTAAGGTTAAATAGTAAAACTAAAGCAAAAAACAATTACTCATAATTTTCACATCATAGTAGGGTAACTTATGCAATTCCTTACTCACTTTTGCTTAAATGGTTAACTGTGCTTGCTTTCACTTTATTTCACTTTTGTTGATGTGATGATGTGATATAAAGTTTAAATAGCTATTCTAATGCAAAAAACACATACACTTCATTTTAACGTATTTGTAAGATAACTCGTGAAATTCCTTACTCACTTTTGTGTAATGGTTTCTCGTACAAACTTCCATTTTCTTTCGCTTTTGTTGATGCCATGATGTTATCCAATGCTTAAATAGCAATTCTAATGCCAAAAATACATACACTTATGTTGGACTAGGGTAGTTAACCCAAGTCTTAGACTTTTTTTTATCTTAACAAAGGAGATTGATCATGTCAAATATTTCAAATAAGTGTTATTTTGCAGCCTTTAGTTTTTGTCTAAAGTTGAAGGTTGGATGAAGCTCAAAATTCCTCAAGTATGAAAAATGACTTCTAAATTGTGATCGCTACCTTTTATTCGCGACCACAATATGTGAAGAAGCATTGGTTGAAAGCAGACAGTCGAAATCGTGGAGCCATTCTCAGCCGCGATTCATCCAAATGACAGAGTCCAAAATTGACAAATGCAATCGCGGTGTGTGTCATGTCTTAGTCGCGACCACGAATTTCAAAGTGACTCAAAAGGGAAGTAAGTCCACAGTCACAACATGACACGTGTTCCAGTAGACCATTGGAAGTCAAATTTTGCGAAGACATCTTGTTGGCAGTGACCGCGAACTGTGAAGAAGAAGATAACCATTTTTGGCAGATGAATTCACGTCCTATGTTGCATCCAGTATAAGAAAGCTCGCCATTGTGACTTATGAAAGTAGGTAAAAGAGCAACAACTATATTTTCCTAGTGAACTAATCAGAAGCTGCCATGTGGACTAGCCATTAGACACAAATAGGATTTTCCTTCAGAAATTTAGATTTTACGACCGCTAATGAGTAGTAGCGACCGCGAATTGAGATTGTCAAGCATTTAATGTATAATATATCAAGCATGTCTCAAAGATTTGATGAGCTATGTTCTGCAACATCTCTTTGGTGAAGTTTGGCTATAAATACTCCATCAAACAACCATGAAGAAGGTTGCTAAGAAATTTATTACAAGTAATTAAAGCTCTAAATCTTTGCTACTCATTTTCTTCAATTTTCTTTATGAAATTGTAAGTGTTAG
>CATIWR010083784.1:0-40457 GCA_949677035.1 Omphalea diandra | reverse complement strand
AAACACAATTATTTTTTTTTTTTTATTTATATTTCTAAAAAATAAAACAACATAATATATATATATATATATATATATATATATATATATATATATATATATATATATATATGGAAGCAGTGGCCCCATTTTACTCCCCTCCCTTGAATCCGAAGCCATGTGTTGGCACTAAGTTATCATATATGAAAAACTATTGTTAAATTCTATATAATTCAATAAAGAACGAGTGCAAATGTACAACTACAAACACACTCTAATTTTTATTATTGAGGATATAACTAATATTAAAGTTAAACTTTAGAAAAATAAAAACCTTGCATTTTCCTTCCTTCACCTCTAAGTTATATGTTGGCATTAAGTTATTATATTATTTACTCTATAGTTTTTTTATGTTTTGATTTTATGTACAGAATAAAAATGATAGATGGCTAAATATTGATGTATGGCAGATAGCACTGTGATGAAGAGTATAGTGTTGATTGACGGTAGATAGCACAAGAACTGAAAAAGAAAATTTTGGAGCTTTTGCAATTTGGAAACGAAAGATATTTGAAAAATATGATGTTTCAGCATATTTTAATAAGGGATGATATCACTAAATTTCTAGCATATTCTAAAAGAGCGATATATTAGCCCTATGAAAAAAGGCCAAGTCTCCCTCCTTTATTTAGCCTCTAAACGCAAGAATCCTATATGTACCATAATTGAAGATAAAAGAAGGAGCCTTTAACATCAAACAAAACAATACCATATACTTATTCTATTGATTTAGATTTTAGTCTAGCTTTATTTTATTGCTTTTCTTCATGCTTTTAATTCTTTTTACTTCAATCTTTAGATTACTTTCTAATTTGTTATTGAGTTTGTGTTGTCAATCAATCTTTGCTTTTATTTAAATCTAATATTATATTTATTTATAAGCTATTCATCCATAGCCATACGTTATATTTTGAGTATGACCTCCATCTTTACAGCCTTATTTTTTGAGTTGGATTTGAATGAGTTTTTTTTTTTTTTTGGGGGGTGATGTATATTGAAACTGATCTTTCTATTAATAGTTAATATCGTCAATTTCTATTGGTTTTTATTTATCTATGTTTATTTATGTTATCTGCCTGAAGTTCTTAATCGATTTGGTAGTTTGGGAAAGTTAAAATGGTCTTTGAGTGGTTTGCCTTGTGTTGTCCCTATAGTGATAGAGGCTTTGTTTCTAGGTCCGATAACTTTCTTGGATTTATTGCTATAAAGCTTTCATATTAAAATTCATGTTCTAATCGAAATCAATACTGTTTATTATTCTCTCTCGTTTAATTTATTGTCTTTAAATTTATTTGTTATTATGAATCGACACCTTAATTGCTTGTATTGCTTATGTCATTCCTAAGTGTGATAAAGAGATATCTATGTGAATTATCATTCAATCTCCTATCAAATAGAAATCTTAAAATTGCTTCATCTTGGAATCTATTATTATTTTTATATTAAACTGGGATATCACACGTACACATATATATATGAATAGCAATTGTTAAATTCTACATCATTCATAAAAGATGAGTGCAAATGTACAATTGCAAACATTTTCTTCTTTTTATTGTTGTTGAGGATACAATCTAATCTAATTATATATAGAGAGAGAGAGAGATAGAGTACAAAGAAAGTTTTCATTTTTTTTGCTTGACACATCATTTATTCACATATTAAACATCATTACATTTTATTAATTTTAGAACTTTAAAATTTTTAATTTTTTTATTATATATTAGTGACAATTAAGATTAATGGAATTATAAAATATTTAATATTTCACATTTATTATTAAATTAATTATGATAATTTAATTAACTTTTCATATTAAATATACCATGTATTGGAAAGTGAATAGTTAACTTATATTTATGTATGATAAAAAATATAGAAAAAGTGATTAGATTCAATTCAAAAGAATTCTTTTATATTATTTCAAATCACACAAAGTGCAGAGCACCGGTTAGCATATACAAAGATAAAATAAAATATTGATATGGTGAAATTCCTTGGAACTTAACTATATATATATATATATATATATATATATATATATATATATATATCATTGTTAATCATTTCATGTACATGTATATACATGACCTTATAATAAATATTAAAATTAATTATAACTTTTCATGTATCCTTTAGTTATTATTTTAATTTACTATGCATTAATTTCAAAATTCACATATATGTATTGCAAACATTTTTTTAGAACCATATAATTTATTTATTGGTTTGTTAGATTAAGTTAATGAGTCGGTCATAGTTGTTCCAAGTTGTTATTCGTTTGTTAAAAGATAGTCAATCATAAAGCTACACGTGTAATTCGCTCTTATATGTAAAAAGAGCCACTCAGTCAACGCAAGTTGTAGCACTACTTTCCATTCTCTCTTCGTTCTCATTCCTTTATTTTTGTTTTTTTGTTGCGACTGTTACTTCCAGTTTCTTCAATGTCATTAATAATTTACTTTTTTTTAAATGTATTCACTATTTATTATTCTATTATTAAAAATAACTAAATAACACAGTTTTATAATCATATTATCTATTTCATTTTTATTAAAAATATTTTGTTAATAATCACGGATCAACAATTTACTCATTAAAATTTTAATTAAATAAAATATAAATAGAAATACATCCCGCTCGTTGTGTGGTTTCTCGACTAGTTAACCGCCACATGCAGGAAAGCAAGCTGTAAGATGACACGCCTTTCATTAGCAATCACAGTAAACAGGCTTTGAAGCCCTTTTCTATTTCCTGTTTGTCCAAGTTCTTCCCTATGAACACAATCTTGTTTATTCTGGGTTCATCAGGGCCCCATAGCCGATCTGGTGAACCTTGGAATATATCGTGAACACCCTGTTAGACAACATGCAAGAGTAATGTGAAAACCGTAATTAAAATACAAAGCCTCAGCTAGGATTTGTTAGTTTTGCCAAAGATTTACTGGAGAATTGACCCTGCAGAGCAGAACATAGGTCTGCCTCTGATTACCAAGTTAGAATTACTACATAGAAAAAAACACAAGGCATACATTTAGATGAAAGGACAACAAAAGAAAAAAAGGGTGTTGCAGTTTCATTGCTTTCAAAATAGGAATAAGAAAATACTTGAGACTAATTCTTTAAAAGAGATCAATTTAAGCATCAAGATTGCATACTATTGTCAAATTCAGGAACTTCAATAATTTCTAGCTTACCTGAAACACAAATCTCTCATCCATGCCTTGAACTGATAAAAGACCTTTCATCCGGTATATGTCCTCGCTATGTTCCAGCAATAAATTACCCAGCCACATGTTAGCCTGAAAACATAAGGGTAATATCCATCACTCCGATACTACGAGTACAAAACAAAATCGTAAAGGCATCACGCTAGCAACCAAGGAAAAACCAGAAATCCTTGTGCCATACAATTACTATGTTTTTCGAGAAAAAGGAGCACCATTAAATTTGAATAGAATGGATGTAAAACCAACCTTCTCTAAATCTAATATCCCTTCACATGCTATGCTGACAGAAGAAACACCAGGATCATGAGTGTGATCATGGGAATGGTGACCATTATGATGTTCTGCGAAGCACCACCACCACCACTATAATCAGCTCATAAAATTATCAAAAGGATAATATTCACATAGCAAATTCATAAATTTTCAAAATTAGCAAGCATACAACATTCATCAAATCCAAATTATGAACTAGCAGATGTGTTCAAATAACAAATCATTAGATGTATCCCAAAATATAAATTATATATATTATTATGCATACGGATGTATGCAACACTTGTAATTTTTCTACAATAAATAATATTGGTTTCTCATGGCTTTGGGCCTTAAACAACAAAGGGTACAGAATACTTTTAGAACTTTAGCCACTAACAAAGGGAGAGTAGCTATATGAATTTCAAACAGCCTATTGTTTCTGTCACAATTCCAGAGTGGCATAAGCAAATAATCATGGACAAAAAGACTATCTACTTGACATAACAGCAGTGATTGGTGTGTTCATGGTTCTAGTCATCAAATAACTTGTCAGCATAATTACTATATATAGCTATTGTACATTAAGAGAGTTACCGTGATGATGATGATCATGTTCATCATGATGATGATGGTGGTGGTCATGGCCATGGTCATAACTGGCATGATCTTCTTTTTCATTGTCTGCATCTACAGCGCTTTCAATCCTGAGAAGACAATAACAAAGATTAGCCAACAACTCCACCTGTTGCAATTTAACAGACAAGCACATGCATTACATTGCTTCTAAGACATCAAATATGCTTTATTGAAACAATGCAAATATGTGAAAAGAAATGGAGAAGAGTGGAATATTAGGTCAACAAGAAATTCATTCTATGATAATGATATGATGCAAGAGAGATTTAACCAGGCATTAAGAATAACATCACACACTTTGAGGATAATAATTGCCAAGGACAGAGGAAATTAAACTGTCATTTCATACAGACAAAAATTCAATGAATTATGCAAAAAAAAAAAATTTATCTTAATGCAGCAACATAGAATATGACATTGAAAACTAACCTCTCCAAATCAAAACCTCCAATTCCAAGCACGTAATCCAGGTCAACTTGCCCAAACTGCGTCCGTTTCAAATGAGCCATGCGGTTAATGTTCTGCATATAGAGGCACACTATAGCTCAAGTAGGGTGCTCAGAATAAATTAGAATGAAGAAAATTAAGTAGCATAATGGAAAAGACAAGGATACCCACCCTTATTCGCTGCACCAATGAAGAAATTTCTTTCTCACCAACAAGATCAGTCTGAAAAAATAAAACTACATCCGTCAACGATGGACCAACATGTTCAAAAACTCAATCAGAATTATTAAACAAGTGGATAGGACACAAAAGGATAAGACATTTAATTTCTAAATTCCATAAATTCCATTGCCAAGGCGGATAAAAGATGAACTTACGACCAAATTTTTTTAGAGTTGGGGTGAACATGGCAAATTGCCACCCCAGCTGATCTAGAAGCAACAAGCGGTAAAAGAAGGCCAGTATAACCAACATTTTTCAAGATGACTAATGACAGGATACAAGCAAAGCCTAGTAAAATGATAATTGTGCAATTTGTGCCGAATCAAGTCTAAGTAAGCTTGTTGAGAACCAGGAATGTATGAATGTAATTACTTTATTTACTATGACACGGTCAGCATAAGCAATTTGCTCGACAGCCTCATTGACAACTCCCTTTGGCTTGACCTCATCCAGATGAAAAGCAGCATGTTTAGCATCAACCAAAGTTACAACACCATCCAGCTTGACATCATTAAAAACTCTATCTTCAGCATAAAAAGTCTGAATGATTGGTGCTGGATTAGCAAGCCCTGCAAAGTTGCACATGGAATTCGTACTAAGCAATAATTATCATCACTAAAAGACCAAATTTATGCAGTAGATGTAAACAAAAAAAAGGAAAAACATATACCACAAGTCCACAATATGTAACACAACATAAAGAATAAAATAAGCATTCTACCCTACATATATTTACTTTGCAAGCAAAAATTTGAAGTAATTCTAACCTGTAGTCTCTATTACAATATGATCAAATTTCCCTCTCTTCTTATCAACTAAATCTGAAATCATCCTTACAAGATCACCCCTCACTGTACAGCACAAACAGCCATTGTTCAACATCATAATGTCCTCAGCTCCAGTGGTCTTTGCAGCAACTAGAGAACCATCAATGTCAATTTCACCATACTGCAATTCAATAGTAGGACAAAAATTACTCATCTACACATTAGAAACTCCAACAAGTACACACACGCTATGTTTTTTTTTTTTTTAAATAAATAAACAAACAACAAAAAATGCAACTTCCTACCTCATTCTCAATAACTGCTATGCGCTTCCCATGGTCCGCTGTCAGGATATGGTTAAGCAATGTTGTCTGTTCATCGCCACAAAGAAATCACGTCAACCAAACTAACTAAAGAAACATCCAATTCTCATCAAATGCTAAAGATTGGAAATTTCAACGCAAGCTACTAATAATATCAAGCACAACCGTACACTAAGCTAAGGCTTTTTCCCATACATTTCAATCGATTCCACTGATGTCAAGTTACAACACAATATAAATACATTAAAAATAGCACCTTTAAAAAGAAATACTGCAATTTCCTTCGTGGTTATAAAATGAAGAGAGATTATTATATACCTTTCCGGACCCCAAGAACCCGGTTATAATGGTTGCTGGGATCCGACTATCCGGAGGAATCTTGGTGGTCAAATCGGAATCCTCGCTCTGGGGAGCGGCAGCAGTGGAGGAGGAGGCGGAGAACCGGCGGTGGCAGCGGCGGGGGGTAGTTAAAGTGGTGGGTTTTGAGGAACCGAGGGCGACGATTCGGGAGTGAGAAAACGGTGTGGTGCGGAGGGATTGGTGGTGGTGAGATTTGAAGAGAATAGGAAGGAGAGTGGTCCTGATTGTGGAAAGTGGGGTTTGGTGACGAGAAGTGAAGGAGAGGAAAGTGGTGGCTATATCTACAGATATGGTAGCCATAACAATAAGCTAATGTAAATGTGTAAGACCGTGTGTGTTTTGGATTTGGGGATAGAGGAGATTGAAGATTAGGTTTCTGAAGGGTTTAGATATTTTCCGTTTGAAGATATGAGGAAATAGAAACCGCTTGTATTTCTGGATGGTTCGTTTTTACAGCATTTTTGTAATGGAAATTGGAAAATTGAAAAAGCTTCGTGTTTTTTTTTTTGTTCAAATTTTCTCTTTGAAAAAAAAAAAAAAAAGAAGCTTCGTTTTATATATATAAAATTGAGAAAAGTTTATAAGGCACCTTGAGGTTTTATTGACATGAAGATTAAAGTTAATTAAAGCGAAAAATATATAAAATAAAAACATGAATAGAATTTTATTTTAAAAAATATAAATAAATATGCATAAATTTTCATTATTGATCAAAATATTTTTATATCTCTAATACACTTTACAGTACACATCATTTTAGTAAAAGAATAGTAACATACTAAAAAATATTTTTATTTTGATTTACATTTTATCAATTTTGGCCACCAAACTATAATTGAAACTAATTTATTTAATTAAAATTCTGATTAAAATTTTAAAAATGCCCTAAGTTTTGAATTGGTTTAAAGTATTAGGCCATAAAAAAGAAAGGTTGCACACTCATCCATAAAAAAAAAAATTACAAAGAACTATAAAGATTTAAAACTTTAACAACTTCATATACTCCACACATATTACAAGACATGTGCCGTAATAATGAGTTAGAAGCAAGCTTGTCAATTTTGGCTTGGTCTTTAACTTGAACGCAAAAAGTCATAGATAAAAAATTGAAATGAGATCAAATTAAAATTAGATTAAAGTATTATTTGATTAATAATTTAAATTTATATTATATAAAATATTAAAATTTAGTTAATTTTACTATATAATATTTTATTGTAAAATAATTAGTTATTAAAATAGTATATAAATAAATGAATTTATAATTATTAAAACTTTGACATTGATAACAATGATGAATTAATAATCATAAGTTAATTATTTCAAAGATTAATAAATGCAATGTCATTATACCCAAACATTTATAATTTTATGAATAATTATTAAAATAACATAAATCAAATATCAATCTAATAAATATTCTTTTAATAAATCACTTCTATTTTACAAAAATTCATTATTTTTAAAATTAATAATATTATGCCATAAAAATAGTTAATATTTAACTTAAAATCACAATAAATTTGTTACTTTTGATTTTCATTGAAAAAATAAAATTAAAGTAGCTATGATATATTTATGAAATATAATATAATGAATTTATTTTAAAATTTAAAGTAGAGCTTAAATAAAAGTATAAAATGATGAAAACATGTTCATTCGTGACTAAATTTTCTAGATTTTGACGAAATTGAATTAAAAACGAATTTGAAGAATCATTTGATCCAATTGAAGAGGTTTATCTCAAATTTATCAATTGAATTTATATATTAAAAGAACTTCATCGCCTTAATATAAAAGTAGAAGCTCACGTGTATGCGTGTGTATATATATATACTCTAAGCGCTGCATTTTTTTTTTATTTTAATTTTTTTAAGGAAAAGGAAGAAAAATACTGATTTAAACTTTGAATTGATTGTTGAGAGATTTTGTAAGTGTAATTTTATCATGAAGAGAGCCCAACAATAAAGTGCCTGCAAGAGCCAATAATAAGATAGCCCCACGATATAATGAAAATTAAATTAATCAGTCAAGTGACGCATTCTACAAG
Source organism: Omphalea diandra (assembly GCA_949677035.1). Lineage (NCBI taxonomy): Eukaryota > Viridiplantae > Streptophyta > Magnoliopsida > Malpighiales > Euphorbiaceae > Omphalea > Omphalea diandra. The sequence goes on along the minus strand of CATIWR010083784.1, from coordinate 32,129 downwards.
AAATAATCGAGAAAAAACATTATTATATATTCTTTGATAGATCGACCATTGATAGTGATTAATGGCGCCAATACCTAGTAGATTTTTCCAATAAAATTCATGGGCTTATGTTGATATTTATGTTAAATTAAGTTTTAGAAAAAATTTTACTAGTGGAATAAAATGATTTGTGCATCAAATTAATTAAAAATAATAAAAAATTTATTTAAAAAATTTATTATTGTATTTATAATTATTTACATTTAAATATTTATGTATGTTTCGTTAAATATAAATCATATATTAGCTGAATTTATACATACATGCATAAATTTTGAAAGTTTAATATTAGCTGAATTTAAACATATACGCATAAATTTTGAAAGTTCAATAACACGTATATAAAAAAACATTAGAATAAAAGCAACAAATCAATAAACTTCAGCCTCACCGTAATGATGAGCATTAATTAGTCTGATGAAGATAATGAAACACGAAAAATTATTTAGTTATATTTAGGAGAAAAAAAATATTATTTTTTAGTGTTTTAAAATTATGGCATAATTTGCCGGAAAAGAGAACTCTGCGTTGCGTGCACTACCTTCAAAAGAAAATCCCAAAGTATGGGCCCCTCCACTCACACAAATGGATAAAGCAAACTCTGGAGACGAAGAAAATCTAAACCCCACAGTAGGGACCATGGGCCCCATATTTCTCTCTTATCTCTTCCTCATTATTACTTTTTTCCCTTCAAACGCAACTAACGCCGATCCTACCCCTCTTTTCTCACTGACTCCAATCCACGTGTCAACCATCGACCGGTACAGACTCTGGTTCCGTCACAGCCACCGGGACCTTTTCAATTATTTTAATAGCCGGCTTGCACTAATCTGTTTTCTTCACAGCTCTCTCTCTCTCTCTCTGTATGTTTATTAACAGTGCTAAGAGAGTTCTTGACAGGAATCGATTCTAGTAATCTGTCATGATAAGGTATTGATAGAAATTCTGATTTTTATTATTTTGTTTTTAGTCTATTTGTTTTCCTTGGAAAATGATTTCCATGAAAGTGATTCGTGGAAACGTTGTTGGGAAATGAAATTTCACTTTCCGATCCTTTTTGCTCTCTCTCTCTCTCTCTCTCTCTCTGCCTACACGCATAAACATAAGCTCTTAGCTTTATGAAGGCAAATTCTATCTGTTGTAGTTTTACTTTGTGTTTTGAGTGACCAAACATATCTGTTATTATTACTTTGTTCATCTTGCTAGTCACTAATTTTTGTTTTAATTTATTTGTTGTTTGGTTCATGAGGAAATTTGGAAGTTATTGTTTTTGAACTACATCTTATCTGTGAGAATGAAATAAATAAAGAAATAGACACACAAACAGATAGAGAGAGAGAGAGAGCTAGCTATTAGGTGAATTTTTTCATGTTCTTTTTTAGGAATTGGAAATTGTCAAGTTACAATTTTGTTGGTGGAACAGTAATTTATCTCCAATCAAACAGGGCTTATGTTCCTTGGATGATAGAACTTGTGAAAAGGTTGCTTTTTTGTGATTGCAATATGTTTTTTGTTAATTTCTTTTTGGAAATTGCGATAGTTTACTTCAATTTCTTTTGAAATTCAATTCATACGCTATTAAGTTGTAAACTCATTTAATTTATTGAGCTAAAGTGTGTCAAATGTGAATATTAAACAGTCAGTTATTCATGATTATGTCAATTTCGCGGAATGATATCAATTTAACATGGGGAGAATACGGTGTCGTTAATCATCAGTGTTTTCCTTGGCGAGAAATGACATTCCTTCGGTGGGGTTTTTTTTTTTTTATACTTCCATGTTGTTTTAATTGATTGATTGCTGGCAGTTTCAGAGTCGTTGGTTTTGGTGAGCATGTAGTCGGCATCTGGTTTCAATAGGTGATCAGCAGTTGATTTCACCATAGATTAAAACTTTATTTTGCGCTCACCATGTTATGCATTGCAGCATCAGGTTTAGGTTTGTTGTGTTTTCTCTGTTTGGATATCAGGCAATATGAATACTATTGCCATTGTCAGAAAGCATTTTGGGAGTTTTAGGTTGCCTATTTGTGTTGACTAGAACTAGTGGTTGCTGTAATTTTTTTTTTCCCAAAGAAGCAGAATCTTAAAATTTTTCTTTATTTTGTATGATGGTAGTGTCTTGAAACGAGATGAGTATAGCTGCACACACCATGGTGTGGTGAAAATTAGCCCGGAAATGTAATGAACTCTCCTGAAACCTGCAATGTATTTTGTCAAACAGCATTCTTTGGTGCAGGCATTGTCACTGGTGCTTGCACATGTGATTTCCTATTGCATATTTAGTACTTTAAATCAAGGAACTTTTAGGAATGACCTCCTTAAAAGGATTTTTCAACAATTTCTGAGGAATTATTGAAAATTCTTTGCAGGAGGATATTATATTGGTGATAAGGTGGGCTGAATACTTATTCTGCTGTACTCTTTACATTTTACAGGGTAAAGTAAAGTGCATGTTTATATGAATGGATTATGGTAGTGTTCTGCAGATTTCATGAAATATAATTGATTACAAGGTATTTCCTCAATGGGGGGAGCTTGTTCTAGGAAGAGAGAGCAATTGGACAATGAAGATAGTTGCTATAGAGGGATTTCTACAAGATATAGCAAAATTGCAAGCTCAAAATGGTTGGCAACTTCATTTTCTAGACCTGCTTGTGAACTGCAGAGGAAAAATCAAAGATGTCCATCCCTCATGGAATCATGCATCCAAAAAATACGTGAGGTACATTATATTCTATGCAATATCAGGATCCTAAAATTGTTTTCCAGGCAGCTTGATTGCTTAAGCTTTTTATCTAAGCAGGACATAGATAAATATAGTACGTTTTCGATGCTTCCAAGGGACATTAGTCAGCAGATCTTCAATGAATTGGTGTATTCTCAATGTTTAACATATAATTCTCTTGAAGCTTTCAGAGATTGTGCTCTCCAGGTAATTTCAAGTGAGCTTTTTGGCAAATCCATTCAAGAATTTCGTCACTGTGTGCTTGTTTATTTTTGCATTTTGTTGATTTGTTTGTGGGTTTGACAGGATCTTCTCTTGGGAGAATGCCCTGGGGTTAATGATAATTGGATGGATGTTATCTCTTCACAAGGGACTTCCTTACTGTCTGTGGATCTTTCGGGTTCAGATGTCACTTATTCTGGATTGATTCATTTAAAAGACTGCATAAACCTTCAAGCCTTAAATTTTAATTATTGTGATCAAATTTCAGACCTTGGACTTAATCAAATTAGTGGTAAACTTTTCCTTTCCTCCCTCTCCCAACCCATCTCATGTCTAAAAGCAAAATAGTTTTCAGGTTTTCAGTTTAGTTCTTCAGTCTATAAGCACACAATGATATATTTCTTAATTCATAGAGAATGGTGTAGGACAAAAGTAGGAGTAATCTAGACTCTAGAGTAACAAGTGTTAAATGAAAGAGAGATGGAAAATAGCTAGCAAAACAACAGGAGTAATCAGAATATCAGATATAGTACATGCAATGCTAAAAGTCTTGATCAGATGAAAGGGAATTCATTATTTTGCTCTAGATGGTGGACTAATAGTATTTTTTTTTTTTAGCCAAATGACCTTTATGCTTTAAAGGAAAGCCAGGGTAAATACTTAACAAAGCTCAGATTTCTATTTTTTATGTACTGTTGTCTGGTTATTGAGATGTAATTTTAGATAGTTTAATCATTTTTCTCGATCATCTGATGAGATGTAGAAATTTATTTTCATTTTGGACTTGATCTTTATCTATATGTGGAATTCCTTCTACATACTTTCTTTATGCCTGCTGGCTGCTTGAACTGACAATCTCCTTCTTGATGTGGGAGGTCCAGGTGTCCTTTAGTGAAAGTGGGAGCTGGGAGTTAGGAGTTTCATTCTCTTTCCAATCTGTTTTATTTTGGTCTAGGGAGGGGATGAAACCCAGTTACCGAGTTACGTTATCATTGCTCTATTTAGAGCAACGCCAATATTGTCCTATACTAGAGGCCTGAAGGTGGAGCTTCCATCTGTTGATACCTACAATTCTACCGGAGGGAATAATCCTCAATCCAATCTACTTACTTGTTACCTTCTCTATACATATGCTTGCATGAACTACTCAATCCCTTCATAGCACTTGCCTACAATGGGTCTGAATGTTGGCGCTCCCTCTATCCCCTGCTTTTCTGGCTTGAGCAAGTGTTCAATGACATGAAAATCCACCTCAAGAATTACCTTCCTATGCCCCTTAGTCCAAACCACGTGAAGACCATAAAAGGCCACCCATAGCTCTGCAACTAATGTGAAGAAAATGCCAATAAGGCACATGAAACCACTGCACCAGCTGCCCTGATAATTCCTTAACAGGCTTTCTCCTCCTGTATCACCTGGACTTCCTTTGCTCTACCCATTCCTGCTAAGTTTGACCTATCTTGACAGCGGCGTATTTCATCCAATAAGAATTACATGTTTAATTCTAGTATAATAAAAACACTAGCTTTATCTGCCTCATTGTAGTAATTCCTCGGGGATGCTGGGCTATCATTACCTTCATTATTGTTCTAAAAATTTGTAAGGTCAATTTCCTTTTATATCCAACCGCCTCCTTAATTGGGCTTGACTCCTTTTCGTTCTCGTTCATGTGGTTTTTGATATCTCCATTGTATTATCACCTTTTATTTCACTCAAGAATTGGGGAATAAGCGTGCACCCTTGATAATTGTCTTTTTGCAAAATCTACAGGCCTCTCGAACTTGACAAGTTTGAGTTTTAGAAGGAATAATTCAATTACAGCACAGGGAATGAGTGCTTTTGCTAGCTTAATCAACTTGTTGAAATTGGATCTGGAGAGATGTCCTGGAATTGGTGGTGGACTTGTTCATCTAAAAGGTAATTTTTACCTTTGTGGGTACTCTAACTGAAACAGAAACTAAAATTTCTTGTTGATAGAAGAAATACATGTTTTGAATAATTTTCTGTAATTTGGCTTCAATGTTCCTTGTTTTACAGTCCTTTGGAGTGTAGTATTGAATGCATAAATTAGGTTCAGTAAGGATGAGTTAAGTTTTCTTGGATTTGTTTACTTATATGAAATTTTTGCTAAGTGATCCATAAGATTTTATAGGTTGATCGATTTCAGCCACTCTCTAAGAGTACCATTAGTAGTGTGTGCGCGTGCATGTATATTCTTGCATATATGTGATGGGCTTTCGCATTGCCAATGAACATGTGCACATGTTCCTTTGTGTATCTCTATTTTATTGTGGGAAACATGTAGTGCTATCATTGTTAAATTCTAATGTACTCTATTTGTAGTATCCCTGAAACCTGTTGGCCGTTGTCTCTTGACATTTTATGTTTGAAATCCTTGCAAGTTCTGCAATATGTTTGTGTGGAATGTGATGGAATTGCTGTGAGTATTTCTGTAGAATTATTTATATACGGAGCTGCTATGCGTATCTGTGCACTGCTGTGTTGTTCATAGTTGAAAATCTATGGTAATGAAGTTTGGCTTAGAGATTTCAAATTGCAAAATTGACAGATGAGGAATGGTAAATATTGCAGCTTTAGCTAATATGTACATATATTTCAATCTACAGGTTTGACGAAGTTGGAGTCTCTTAATATTAAATGGTGTAACTGCATAACAGATGCTGATATGAAGCATATCTCTGGTAAAAACTCCTCATTTTCTCTCTACATGCGTCTCTCTCTCTCTCTCTCTCTCTCTCTCTCACACACACACACACCCCAAAAAAAAAAAATAATGAAAAAAACATGTGCTATATGTGTTAATTGCTGATTTAACCGTTTGATAGAATTTTTTTTAGTTTAGTATTGATGCATTCCAACTTGCATTGAGGATACCCCTCTTGTATGACTTGGAAGTACTTGTCCTTTTGAATTATGAGGTTTTTGACTTCATGTATGTGGCGTGAGAAAAATTGGATTCGGAATTCGAAAAACATTTGCATAGTTATAATTTTGTTTATTGAGATGAATTAATGTGAAAATTATTACTTTATTAATTTCAACTTCGATCTAAATTTCTTAGCTGTGCAAATTGTTATTCACTTTGTTTCAGGGTTGACAAACTTGAAAGGATTAGAAATTTCCTGCAGTAAGGTTACAGATGTGGGTATTTCATATTTGCAAGGTATTTAATACCTTTTCTTGTTTTTGTTAATATTCCAAGTGGTACGTTATCCATAATCTTGGAATGGATCCTTCCTTGCATTGCTTAGTCAGTCTTGCAGTAATTTAATGTACAAATGTAGAATTTGAAAATTGGTTGAACTGAATAAAGTGTATGGCCGTTTGAAACATGTAGCATTAGCTACATGATAGGGATGTTTTTTACAGGAGCCATGTCCACATTGTTTGTATGGTAGTACTGCTTTTGGTAAAGCTAGAGCTGTCCAATTGGTACTCGTGAATTTTGTCTCGCATTTGATGACCGCTATGTATGACTTTTATCACCCTTCAGTTGTTTGACTCAGTAGCATATGATTCTATCCGTCGTTGATAAAAGGTGATTCGTACTTCCAGAAAAGGAGAAAGGCTAATTTATGGTTCTGTGTTTCAGGTTTGCATAAGCTTAATCTACTAAACTTGGAGGGCTGCCCAGTCACAGCTGGATGCTTGGAGACTCTCTCAGGTTTGCATTTTATTCAACTGCTTAGCAGTCTCTGGGTCATGACACCTTTTGTTGTGAATAACATCATGGGTTGCATTCAGTCACTTGCTCAGCTGAATTTCAGAATTTGCTTTTGATGTATTGGTGGCACAATGTTAACCTTATTTATGCTGTTGCCTGTTGGTTGAAATTGACTGTTGATGCTTGATAATTTTCCTTTTTCTATGGTTATGATTATGGGTTATATTTGGAGAATTAAGTATGGTGAAACTGTTTTTGGACATTGTTTGAATAACCTCTATGAACTACATCTATCTAATCTTTAGTGAAGGTAGGGCATAACCTGACTTCTATATTATGTATTTTTCTGCAGCTCTTGGTGCCCTGTTGTATTTGAATCTGAACAGATGCCATCTTTCTGATGATGGTTGTGAGGGTTTTTCTGGTAAGTATCACTTAATCTAATTCAATCATATCTCCTTTGAGTGTTCGAATTATGTCTGATGCTTGCTATGTGATATGCTTTGCATTTCACAGAGCTGAAAACACTAAAGGTGCTAAACTTGGGCTTCAATGATATCACGGATGCCTGTTTGGTAAACCTAAAAGGTTTTCTCTCTTTCACTCTTATTTTATTCTGCTGAGTCTGTAGTTCGAAGTACTTTCTTATCTCTATTTTAATTGATTGTGGATAAGGTTTCTGATTATTGATGAATAATAAGATTGACGGTTACTGGAAAAAGACTCAAAAGGAACTGAATTCCAAAAAGAATTGAAAGGTGTACTGTGGTGGAAATGTAGGAATTACTTCCTTCATTTGATGAAAAGTCTGATTAGCCTTGGAAGCTATGAAATTCTTTTTTTCCATAAATTTTCTAGCATTAGACTTTGTACTATATGCTGAGCTCTAAGGTCCCTGAACGGCTTTTCTCCTTGATTTCTTGCGCCTGAATACTTACTAGTCTTACATCATTGTTGGAGACTTTTCAAGTTGGTTCTGGCAAAATAGTTCTAAATTTGTATTCCTATGTCTACAGATTGTAAAGCTATTAATGGAATGTCTTGTTAGATGTTTTAAGTTATTGAATATCTTGAGCTTCCATTACGATAGTGACATGTATGCGAACATTGTTTAAACCAGGCCTGACAAATTTGGAGAGCTTGAACTTGGATTCTTGTAGAATTGATGATGAGGGGCTGGCTAATATGACAGGTCACCAATGATTACCTCTTTTTTTTGTTTAAATTTTCCTTGTGTTTATTTCTAGTTTTTTGTTTTGGATTTCTTTTAGTTAAAAGGTTTGTATATAAATAATCAATATCCAAACTGTGCAGGCCCAACTTTTTGTGTCAGTGTAAACACTTTGCTGAGTCATTTCTCAAATTAGAGTGAGATTATGCATGAAGTTGTCTTGAATAGATGTCTTTGTGCTTGAAAATATCCCTTCAATTACAATTATGCAGTTTTCAGATGCCAGAAACTGTAGAGTTTCTTCCAAATTCAAAAACTAGGCAAAAAAAATGAAAGAAAAAATGATGACAGTGAGCATACTTTATTGTCTGGAATGAGAGTATGATTGTAAGTTTCTATTAACATGAAACCTCTACTTTTTGTCAGAACCTTTGTTTTGTGGCAACAAGTGATTAAGGCAGCTTTATCAATGTTGTCCAAAGGTTTTGAACTCAAAGTTGAATTCAACATGATAAATTTTTTCCTGCTTTATTTTTCCCCTCACTCTTGCCCAACTTAATACAATGGTGCTGTCTGATGCATTTCTCATTCTTGTTTTGTCCTGCCCATTTTCATTCTAACAGAAACACTAATTTTTGCGAATATTAATTTTGTTTTTTAGGTCTTCAACAGTTGAAATGTTTAGTGTTGTCAGATACTGAAGTTGGAAGTAGCGGGCTTCGCCACCTATCTGGTTAGAAATTTATTTCCTACTTGTGAAATGATAAATGATTATATATGAAACCAGTTCTAATAGATCTTCATTTTTCCCTTCACTGATTGTATTGTACATTCAATTCTTCAACTCATATTATCTACAAAATGCTTTTTTATATATTCTTTTTCCCTCTTCAATCATTCTCTATCATTCCGGGCTTCTAGTTAATGGTAGAAAGCTGCATGTTTTGAAGTCTTTAGTATCTTTTGGTTTATCTTAGCAGTTTTCTTTAATTGCTGGCTTGGAAATGTCTTACCTCAATTTGTATGCATCTTTTGAGAGTTTGGTCAAGTGAGATCTCTTTGAAAAAGGCCCCCCACCCCACCTTTTTCCCTTTTGTTTGGGAATGCCCATGGAGTAATATTGATAATTACTTAGAAGGAAGCTGTACTATTTAATTTTCTAAAATTTATCAATCCCGGGCTGTTGAGGCATAGGCCATAGAGGTGATGTCAGACAGCTACCAAAAACTTGGGTTTTTAGAGATAAGGGCTAGAATTTGTAGAAGCCAAGAATTAGGGTTTAAGATTAAATCCAATTTTCTAGAAATGAAGGCAAGTTAAATAAACAAAATATAACTACTCACATTTTTATTTTTATATTTTAAGCTGAACTTCTACTAGCCTCACATCAATAGGATCTAGAACTCGATCCTATAAAGACAGCCTCATACTGTCTAGGGTTAGAATTGCATCACACAACTGTAAATCAAGAGCACAATTTGCTGTGATCTTATTGACTGAAACCTGAATTATAAAGCATTACAAGCACGGGTATTTATAGACTTGAAAGTAATCCTAAACCTTAAGAGGATGATCTATCTTAGTTTGGCTGAAGGAGCACCATGTAATAAGGACGTCGTGTGAAATGTGATTGCTATTATGGCTTATTTTCATCCTTTTAATGTAGGTTTCTGTAAAGATTAGCCAAGTTCATTTTATATGTACCTCAATGAACAGCAATAACAGGAAAAGGCTACTTGAAATTAGAGTATTGGTAGTTGCTTGTTACCATACATCAGAAGCATAATTTATGTCAAATGTAGGCTAACCAGTTTACTGTTGCATACCACTAAAGGGGAATGGTAAGCTACTTCTACACTTGTGTGATAAGGCCATGAACTAACCAACCCTTGCATGTGAATTGACTTCCGTCCAATGTTTGTTGTGCTTGTGCACATGTATACTTGAGAACTTAGAATTGTCATCTGGATTGGAATCTAAAGACAGATTGAAAGAGTGTGGGTTCCTGCTGAGATTGCCTTTTTTTTTTTGTTTTTTTTTTAATGAGTGGACAATTGTTGGTTCAATGGAATTTGAAACACAATAGATTAATATTAATGTTGTTACATTCAGAACAACAGGGCTTGAGTATAGCTGGACTTTCACTGCATGAATCCCCTATGAAATTGTTTCCCTATTTCTGTTATGAAGTTGTGGTTTACGTGCATTTTTATACCCTGATCTTTTATTGGTTTATGACTTTCTGCATTGCAAAACTTCATCTTTTATTTATTCCTTCTTTTTAGGTTTAACCAAATTGGAGAGTATAAATCTGTCATTCACTATGATTACGGATGGAGGTATAAGAAAATTATCTGGATTATCGTCTCTTAAATCACTTAATCTGGATGCTCGCCAAATAACAGATAGTGGACTTGCTGCTCTGACAAGTAAGTGTATTTGTGAGGATGGTGCCTATAGATGTTAAATTTCTTGATTTTGTTAGGCATCAATGAACATGGTTTCTCTGCTGGAGTTTTTTTAGTTTCCATATGTTATTGCCTCGGTCTGAAATAAGGTGGTTTTATTGCATGGAGTTGGACAGCATTGAGCTGTTGGCCTGACTAAATGCAGAAGAGATCACAAGATGACACTTTGAAATTCATGTTGTTTCATTTTGTTGGATTTTACCCTTTCTTTCCATTGTTGATTTATCTAGAAATAGCAATTGATTCAAGAGATGAGATCCGGGTGCCTTGTTATGGCACTTTTCCAGCTCCTAGTGGGGGTAACAATTTGTTTATGCAGCCTACTTAAAGAATGTCCTGTGCCATGGAATTTTGGGCTTCTACTTGCTAATGATGCTTTCCAATTGAGTGCTCAAAATTTGGTTGATCTGTCCGACTAACAGTATTCTCATCAGTGTGATAAGATTTTTCTGATATGATTCATCTTTCAATTCCTTCAGCATTGTTTTCTAAAATTGCTAACTCTGTTAGAATGAGGACATAATTATATCTTAACTATGCTTTGTACTAGTTGAAGTGAACTCTGTCTGAGGTAAAAAAAAAAAAAAGAATGAAAATGATAAGACTACATTGTTGGGCCGAGGACAGAAGAAACAAATCATTTTGGTGGGGACATATGTTATGGAAGTTGCAGTAAATTAATGATTGAAAGATTTATTGTTCTGGAGTCTACGTTTATGGTTTTTCTGTAACTATGTTTTCCATATCCATTTTGACTACTGAGAGTTCACAAGCAGTGATTTAAATTTTATGTCAGATGAAATTAACATTATATGTATCATGTTCTGTTAATTACTTTATTTCTTGAATATCTTTATTTATTCTGATTACTAGATGCATGCAGCTTATCATATACGTCTATTCTTTTTGCAGGTTTGACTGGATTGACTCATCTAGATCTTTTTGGAGCCCGTATTACAGATTCCGGAACACACTATTTGCGAAGTATGCTGTATATACTTTCTTTAAGTTACCTGCTAGAATTAAATAAACAAAAGAAGCATTTTTATGGTGCTGAATAAGGGTGATCAGGTCCGGTTCTGGACCGGTTATTTACAAATATCTGGAACTGATAATAAATAATTTTAAATATCGGTCTGGTTTGGTTCGGTTAAATTTTGAGTTTCTATTCGGTTCAGTTCGGATTTTGGTTTTATATTTTATGAAATTATTCATATATTTAATGAAATTATTCATATACTCATATTTATTATGTCATTATAAATTATCAATATATGTAAAGTTAATTGATAAATAACTTATACAATTAAGTATTAAAAATTTGTATTAACTAATATTTAATCATTTTTATTTTTCTTGTGATATTTATTCAAGATATATAATTTATATATAGTGTATATATCTTATGTTATTTGAAATAATATTCTGTATCTTATAGTGGATATATTTTATGTAATATATTTGAAATAACATAAGATATATATTATGTAGTATATTTAACTTATATATAATATATTTGAACATAAATAACTTATATGTATGATATGTAGGTTATATATATATATATATATATATATAGTTCGCAATATAAATATGTTGTCTTATATTTTATGTATATAATACATGTTTTGGTTATTTGGTTAAATTCAGTTTGGTACAGTTTTGATATTTTCGGTTACATTTTTTTCGGTTCGTTTTTTTGGGCCAGTTCGATATATCATGGATCTGTGCTCACCCTTGACACTTGATTATGAATATAGAGCTGAAAAAATTTTATTAGAGTGGAGCTGAAAAGTATTACTAGGGAGAATAAGTGATCATTTGCTCTTGATGTTTGATCATTACTAAATGCTAGGATCTGGCAAGGGAATTCCTCCTATGTGTTGGAATTCTATTTCCTTAGGGTGCAACTTAGCCCACACAACATGCATTTTATTAAATTGGGCTAAGGCTTGGGGAAAAAGCTTTGCATTGGACTTTGGATTGGGCTTTGGTTTAAGTAAAGCTATTAGGCTTAATTAGGTTAGGGTAGACTGACCCATAAAATGAGCAGGCCAATGAGGTAGCTAGGTAAGGACTAAGCCAGATATGCATAATTGGCTGGAGATTATGGCAGGAGTTGGTTTGTATTTATTGCTTGCTAGGATTAATAAACTGCAAGCAGGACAAAGGACATTATAGGGGAGAATGGAGGGTGATATAGGAAATAAATTTATAGGGGTTCGGGTTTTTATTGTTGTAAGGAGTAAGACATACTTTGAGAAAATCAAGAGAATATTGGGGATCAAATGTTGGTTTGATTATGGTGCTATAATATGTGGATTTGGTGTGGGATTTGGAGTTTCGAGATTGTGGGCTCAAATTTAAGGGGTCGGAAAGATGTAAACTATTTGTAATATTTGGCTAATGGTTGGTCTTATCTAATTAATATTATCCTGTTTCTGTTCCACAATAGTCTTACAAGAATATTTGTATTATAGCAAATCGATTGAAAAATTAGTATGAAAATTTTTGTTCTAGTTATTTCTTCATTAATGTTTGTTACTGGATGTTATTAAGTTGCATTTCATTCGGCACACCACTGGGAATGTGTTTAGAGTTGACCGCTTTTTAGTAGGATTCTGCATCCCTTTTAAAATGAACCCATGTCTTTTTTTTCTCTCACCCCCTTTCTTTTCAATTGCTTGTTCCTTTGTAGATTTCAAGAATTTGCAGTCTCTGGAAATATGTGGTGGTGGGTTAACTGATGCTGGCGTAAGGAATATCAAAGATCTTTCATCCCTGTCATTACTGAATTTGTCGCAGAACTGCAACCTGACAGATAAATCATTGGAAATGATATCTGGTAATGTCCATGTAACTTCAACTGTCTCATTTCATCTGCTTACTTCTGTAATGGATCAAACTATAATTTGTGGTGGAAAAGTGGTGTTAGTACTGCAGTTTTTTGCAATTAAAATACTTTGATTATTCTGATAAGTTATTCTATTGCAGACTCAGCAAAGCAGTGCACCTGCTCTTTATTGATACCTTGTTTTCTAGTATTTTGTTTATTAGGAACCAGAGATTCACTCGTTTTACTATCAAGAAGCATAGGGTACATCTATGAATAACTGATTTAATAACTATCATATTTTGCTGAAACTATCATATTTCAAGTATTCTAAAGGGTGAAAAGGTGGTTTAAGCCCCCTAAATATTGTTGTCATAAGCCTAATGGTTTGAAAAAACTGTCAAACTTATTCGTATACCATGCAGGATTGACAGGATTAGTTTCTTTGAGCATGTCAAATTCTCGTATAACCAGCGCAGGATTGCAGCATCTGAAGCCCCTGAAAATTTTAAAATCATTGACCTTGGAGTCGTGCAAGGTGACAGCCAATGACATCAAGAAGCTAAAATCAACTCACCTCCCTCAACTGGTGAGCTTCCGGCCCGAATAGTTGAGGGGAGGTTATACGGGACATTCTGTAAATGGTATCTGATGTTTTGGAAGTTGGTGTTTTAAATAATCACATTAAGCTTAAAAAGACAAGTAATGAATTGTACATATGGGTAGATATGCCACAAAGAACTTGCTTGTTAGGTGGAGTTTTCTTGCATATAGTTTCAGTATGATAGAAATTGTAAATACGCCTCCTTGGCAAGTCTTCAAGATATGTCAAGTTTGGACGAAAAAGGAGAATCAATCATGTGTATATACTTGGATGACAGCCTCTTAGGCACAGCATTCTTTTTATTTTTTGGTATTTTTTATTTTCAGCTCCTGGTTAATGTCTGAATTTCTGTATACTGTTTTATAACATTCTCATGTTGGAAAGTATTAACTTGGTAATGATTTTTCTGATCTCTTGATTTTGCTGTCTGCTAAAGGATTCCCCTGTGCGGATAATTAATGTACCAACTAAATCAATCATAGAACGTTACTTTACCGTAATGGGTATTTTCAGCAATGTGGATAAATATTAATAATAAATAAGAGTCTCTTTTCGTTGAATTTAGTACTAATCCATCCCACGTTATTAGGAATTTTATTTAAAAACAAGAGTTTTGTAAATGTTCTTCTTTGTCTTTTGAACTAATTTTTCTCAAACAAAATATGAGAAAGGCCACTTCAAAAGTTTTATCTAAGAAAAAAATCGCAAAAAATTTGAGTCAAATTCTACTGTGTGCATGTGAATATTTACTTTCACACGCACAAACAACGGAGTCCGAGTTTTTTGGATTTGATTCTAATTATGCTTAAATCCAACCTTTAGAAAAATAATATATATTTTGGAAAGAAATAGTGTTAATAGAAACGAAATAGCCGCAACAAATATTCATTTATGGAGTTTGCACTTTGATGGCAATTATCAATTTATAGATATCATATATTTCTTTCTTTTTTATCAATGGATGTCATGCATGACACGCACTTTCTATTTAGGGTATTATGTTGTTTCTTGTGCTAAGCCCACAAATCTTATATTAAAGTAATTCACCATTATATTATTTTGGATTTAGTCCCATCATTTCCTGTGCGAGTATATAACTGAGAGAGAAAAGACTTTTCTGTCTAAGCTTTCCTATTATTCTAATTTAATGGGCGTTATATTATAAATTTATAAATTTCAAAATATATATATGTATATATACTGTATAACAAAAAAAAATCAATAAAATTATATATACATGTTTAGTATATAAAAAAATGAAATATTAATAGAAATTTTATTTTATTTACATATTTAATATCTTAATTTAGTTCTCAAACTTAAAAATGAGATTTTAAAAAAATTAAAATTTCTCACTATTCTTAAATTATTATTTAAACTATTTTTATTTATTTATGAAATATAAGGTCATTATACATAAAATGATTTTATTTGTTTATGAAATATAAGGTTATCATACATATAACTAATTATGGATGTTTTGTTAATGTTTAAATTTGATTTTGATATGATATGCATTGAATATTGCTGACTTTCCTTTTTTTTTTTTAATAAATTGTCTTGCCTCCAAAAATGAAATATTTTCTTTGTAAGGGTAATACTTCAATCAAATTGTGAAGAGAGTTCCTTTCATGTATGCATATTTTGGCATGTCGGGCACGTAGTCGCGTTGCGCTTAAACAAGAAAACAATGACAACACTTCCAAATTTTGCAACGTAGCACGTAGTTTCCAGTCAGCCATTGTCAATGATGTCTGCCAGTTTTTACATGCGCTTCACGTGCGTGGTCGTCGAATCATTAAAAATAAAAGCGTTTAAAGAATTCAATTAATTTAATTTGATTTAGCTATAATTTCGACCAATTTTTTTTAAAAAAAAATGTTCTAATGAAATTGGTCTAAAAAATATATGTTTTTCTTTTTACCTAATTTAAAGTCTCAATGTAGAAACATTAATCTAATTTATTTTAAAATTTTAATTTTTAATAAAAAAATATCCAAAATTTTCTTTTATTTAGAATCTTTCACGCATTTGGATCAGCCCTAATTACTTATATATATTTTGTTACCATCAATCAACTAGATGTAGCAATTTTGATCTTATCCAAATATGTCGGAAAATAATTTGCCTCAAATGAACTCAAAATTATCCATTGAAAACAAATAAGAAATATATAATATTACTCTATCACCACTAAATCCTTAAACCATTGTTAAAGAGAAATCGCTCTTCATGATATCATCTATATATACAATCCACCCAAAACAATCACAAGGGCATACATATTAGCGAAACCACTTGTGAGATGGCTCTTAACTTGTTTCTTCCTTCAACCATTTGCACTTTCGCAAAAACCCCACATACGACTAGAGTAAGCCGCTTCTGGTTTGGTTCTCTAAGCAATGGCTGTTTTCTTAGCCCAGTTCAATCTAGTACTAATGCTCTTGCCTCTAACATTTTCAGCCAAAAAATTGCAAGGCCATCTGCCAATTACCAACCTCCCATATGGAACTTTTGCATTGGAGGGTGCCAAGGGTTGAAAGCAGGTGGTTCATAGATGTTTATCAATGAAAAGAAGACATGAATCCTCTTCTTCTGGAGCTTGCTAAATTGGATTTCAACTATGTCCAAGCAGTGCATCAACAAGATCTCAAATACGTCTCATGGCAGGCTCCTTTCTCTTCGTTAATTTATGAGTTAATCATATAGATATATAATCATCAAACTATGCCAAAGCCATTTTTGTATAATTTTTCTCTACCATATAGTGTGTGTGTGCGTGTGTAATAATATATATATATATATATATATATATATTATTTTTCATTCAGTTCAAAAAGCAATGATTTCTAGATCTGATGTGATGTGAAGGTGGTGGAAGAATTCGGATCTTGCGGAAAAGTTGAGCTTTGCAAGAAACAAGTTAATGCAGAGTTTCTTATGGACAGTGGTGATTCAATTTGAGGCAGAGTATGGGTATGGCAGGAGAATGATCGCAAAGGCCAATTCTCTAGTAGCAATGATTGATGATGTTTATGATGTCTACGGCACCTTAGATGAACTTGAGCTCTTCACCAGTGCTTTTGAAAAGTAACTACTGTAGTAGCATCCTTCAACACATATATGTATGTTTTTCTTCTCATTCATGGTTTGGATTTTTAGGTGGGGTGTGAATTCGATTGACCAGCTTCCAGACTATGTGAAGATAAGTTTCCTAGCCATCTACAACTCCATTAACGAAATGGCTCTTGATGCTCTCAAGAAACAAGGATTTAACATCATTCCCTACCTCAAGAAATCGGTACAAATACTAATTGCGTTGCCTTTATATTCAAAAAAGATGTTTACCTAAATTTTGACTCAACGACATTAGAATTGTACACTAACATTAGTTAGTATGGCCTGTAACTCAATATGCATAATGAGGTAAATCTCGCAATTATTTAAACGGTTTGAAAAAATTTCATTTAAATTGATTAAAAAAAATTAAGGTGATTGAAACTCAAAATGAATCAAAAGTTTTTTAGTTTAATCCTAATCCGATTTATGTCAACCTGAATTGAGCTTAATTTAAATTAATTAAAATTATTTAAAATATTTAAATTTTATTTTTTAAAAAAAACAATTTTATGTTACGAGTGATTGGCCTAATATCGGAGCATGAAAATAACTTGAATTTTTTGTATATACCTTAAGTTGATGATCTGATATAAAATGATCCAAATTCAAACACATCCAATTTAATTCGTTTGTCACCTCTCCTTTGCAGCTAAGGAAATTCTTAAATTCTTTATAATTGTCTTGAAATAGTGAAATCATAACTTTGAACACAAGTGATAATCTAATTAAGTTGTGTTTTCTATTGATTAATTTCTCAAATTACTTAAGTGCTTAGCACTCTCCAAATTGTCCTTAGTGGGAAGATTTATGTAAATGCTCTTTGTTGGAAGCCAAATGGTACAGCAGTGGATACAAACCAACTCTTCAACAGTACACTGACACAGCACGGGTTTCCATATCTGCTAACCTTCTGCTACTCCATTACTATTTTTTTGTAGCAAATCCTATTACAACCGAGGCATTGGATTACTTTTATTGGTGTCACAATCAACTTAGCCAGGACGGCACAGTTCATTTACCAGCATGGAGATGGTCATTCTGTTGATGATAACACCA
The DNA here is from genome assembly GCA_949677035.1 of Omphalea diandra. NCBI lineage: Eukaryota > Viridiplantae > Streptophyta > Magnoliopsida > Malpighiales > Euphorbiaceae > Omphalea > Omphalea diandra. The sequence continues at coordinate 14,204 of CATIWR010083784.1, read as the reverse complement.
AGGATCAAATCTTATCATTATTTGTTCACCATATTCCTTTGTAGCCACTCTATATATATATATATATAGCTTGCCGTGATCTAATATGATATTGTTAGTGATATGAATATTTTCTGTTACAATAAATGTTTAAGACTCGGTATCTGATTTTTTTTATAGTTTCTTATTATATTATCAGGACATAAGCACAGTTTTAATTTGAAGTTCTATTATGATTTGGCAACATTAGTGCTCGTTTATCCATTTTTAAACTTATGTTTAATTCTTTGAGAAAAAAACTCATTTTGAATTTCTATTTAAATGGATGATTGAGGGAGTCTTTGAGGATAAGTTTAATTGATATAGCTGTGAGACTTTTTGAATTCTTTGGGTTTATTCGTGATATAATTGCCTGTAAGAAAGTATCAGGGTAAAAATTAGTCTCTATATATTCAACCAAATACAAGTCGTCCTTTTCAATTTTATCCCTTCGTTTGTAATTTCTGTACTTATCTTCTTATCTTCTGTTTCTAGTTGTTATCTTTATTCTCATTATATTATAAAAGCAGCTCGTACCATATCAATTATACATAACGGGAATACGAATTGACAGTCTTTTCTTTTTAAAAAACACATAAAACATGTTATCTTAGGGTTTGTTTAATAACCATATTACGCACTTAAAATTAAAATATTCAGTACTTATTTTTTTAAATGTTGTTTGATAACAGTTTTTTTTTTAATTATTAAAATTTTAAGTGTTTTTTATAATATTTTTTTACTAAGCACTTAATTTCAAAAAAGTAAATTTGATAAGTAGAAAATTTTTACTTAATTAATTAAGTAATAGACAAAACTTTACTATTTTAATAGGCTTAATGACTAAAAAAGTCTTGAACTTTCACATATTTTTCAAATCTATCTCATATTTCATGTTTTAACAAAAAAGTATCCAAACTTTAATTTTTTTTTCAAATTTATCCTCAAACCAATATTTGACTAATAAAATAGATAAAAGATCATTTTGATTTCTGAACTTTTCTAAAAGTTTAATTAAATCCAAAAATAAAAAATAAATAAAATTAAATAAAATCTTATTTAATTTCATTTTATTCATTTTCAATACATAAAAATCTAGTCAAATTGAATTGAATATATATATTCAAAGAAATTAAAATATAATTTATTTAGATAAAAAATTTATTATAAAATATCATTAATTCATAATTTAAAGTGAAAACTTACACAATCATGATTTTTTAAAAAAAATAATACAATAATAAATAATTATTATGTTTTTTATGTACAAATTAAATAGATAAAACTTATTTCTTATAAATAATTAAATTATCTTTTTACATTAACGTGTCATTTTTTATGTTAAAACTCAAAAATAAAAATTAATGAAAATTATATAAAATCTTATTTAACTTTTTATTTTATGTAAACAATATCTTTTTATTTTTGCATAGCGTTAGTATTTTTATAATAACATAAAATTTCATAATTTTTTAACAATATTTCTTTTGTCTGAAAAATACTCCATTTTTGTTTTAAAAATATATTATATAATTTAAAATTCAATCCATCTTAATTTTTCAATACTTGTTAATTCAATCCATTTTAATTTTTCAATACATGTCAATCTATTATTTTATATAAATACTTGTTTTATTATAAAATTTAATCAATTTAGACTTAATTGATTAATTATTTTTAAATTTTAAATATAATAAATTAATTTTATATTTTATGCAGAAAAGTTTTTTGTTTGATTTTTCTATTAAATGAGAATTAAATATTTAATTATTATGCACTTGTACTACTTTTATCTTCTATTTAAATGCTTTAATTTTTAATTTTTATTTTTATTATTTGTATGATATGCACTTATTCATTTTGTTATCTTTTAATTTTAACTTTGATTTATTATTATTTAAGATATTTTTAAGTAACTTATTTACTTTAAAAAATAATTATTATCTATCATTTATATCCATAAATCTTAAATTTTTATAAATAAATAGACAATATTTGATCAATAATTTTAATTTTAAAATATATTATATATATTCAACCTTAAAAATATTCTTAATTTGTCATTCAATAAACATGTATACTTGTAAGATTAATTTATTTTTTAACTTATATATTTGAATAAATTAACATTTAACTATATTATGTTTTAATAAATTTATTTTTTCTCAAGAAAGGACTCCTTGATGTAAAAAGATAATTTGATTATTTGTAATAAATAAGTTTGTAGCTATTTAATGTGTACATTAACTATTTATTAGTTGCATTATTATCAAAAAAATTATGATTATCTAAGTTTCTGAATTTTAAATTATGAATTAATGGTATTTTATAATAAATTATTTATTTAAATAAATTATATTTCAATTACTTAGAATATATATATATATATATATATATATATATATATATATATATATATATATATTCAATTAGATTTTTCTTTATTAAAAGTAAATGAAATCAAATTAAATAAGATTTTATCTAATTTTAGGGTAATTTGTACTCATAGTCACTAAACTATATCCTGAGTTCTATAATGGTCATATAACTATTTTTTTTGTTATTAAAGTTACTAAATTAATATAAGTATTTCATATCAGTCTTTTTTGAATTTTAACAAATAAAATTTCAATTGTCTCCCTGAATTTTGTTAGAAAGTGCACATTAGTCCAAATTAATTTTTTATTAATTTAACCCCTATTCTATTATTTCAATTCTATTTTAAGTCCAACATGAAAAATTCATATTTGACATATACAAATTTATTAAATAATATAAAAATAATTAAAAAGCAAACATAATGTTATTTTTTTGTCCTTAATAATAATCCATTTCTTCTCTAATTAATCATTTTTAATTCTTATTATTATTTCAAAATATTTTTAATTAATTTTTCACATTACACTTATATTTAGTTCAGACTTTTCTATTAATAAATATATAATATACTACTTTAAAAATAAATAGATATAAAGTTAAATTTTTCAAGAAAATTATTTCTAGAATGACTTAATAATTTCAAAAATAAATTATTCAATCTTCTTAGGTTTAATTTTTACATCACACTTAAATTTAGTTCGGACTATTACATTAATAAATATCTAATATACTACTTTAAAATTAATAAATATAAAGTTAATTTTTTCAAGAAAATTATTTTTATAATGATTTAATAATTTCAAATATAAATTATTAAATCTCAGCCCTTATTGTTTAAAATTGGACTGGAGCTTGAACCAATTGATTGGTTGGTTCTCAATTCGATTGGTTCAACTGGTCCAATTTAATAAGGTATTTTTAAATTTGTATAAAGCATATATAATACTTAAAATATTTTAAAAAATTGGAAAAATAATATAATATAATAAAGTGATAAAAATATTTTTAAAATTTAAATTTTAAGTAAGATAGTATAATTTTAAATTTTTACAAAATGATATAACTTTAGATTAAACTGATTTGATTTAGCTTCCAGTTTTGGATAGTTTTGACTAGCTTTTTGGGTGTCAAGTTTTTCAATTGAATCAAATCGAACCAATGGTTAATTCTTGATTTTACCGATCCAACTAGCCAACCTGATTCATTTTCGAAAACACTGATCTCAACTTGAAAAATATAAGAGACTAAATCCTAATATGAGAAAATTATTTTAAAAAAATCAAAGTATGTGGTTGCTAATATTTACAATAATATGTATCTATTTAAGGAAATTTTTATTTTTTAATTTTTTTATATTTTGTGCATAAAATTATTGTTAAAAATAAAAAGTTTATTTTTATTATTTAAATAATCTTTAAATCCTAATATAAGGTTAAATTAACTAAAAATATTAATTTGGACTAATATGTAAGTCAATTAAACTTTTATCTATTAAAAAACTATTGTAAAATATTTATAATAGTTTGATAACTTTCATAATGAAAAAATTAGTTATATGACTATCATAAAATTTGGGTTATAGTTCGATGACTACGGGTGCAAATTTCCCATAATTTTTAGTTATTTTTCCCTTTTTTGGGTCTAACCAAACTTTTTTAAAAAGTTCAAGGATCAAAATGATCTTTTATCCATTTTAATAATAAAATATTAGTTTGAGGAAAGATTTGAAAAGAAAATTAAATTTTGGGCACGTTTTTGTTAAAAAAAATGAAGTATGAGATAGATTTAAAAAATATGTGAAAGTTGAAGACTTTTTTTGTCATTAAGCCATTTTAATATAGTTCATTATATACCTTTTACTAATATTTTGAAAATTGGACCAGAGCGATCGTTTGGACCTATGAAACTGAGAATCAGACTAGTATCCAATTTTTTTTGACCCAAATCAATTTTTACTATTATTCTTTATTTTTAATTAATAAAATTATATTTTTCATATTTTTTTCAAAATTTTTAAAGCTATTTTAATTTGAATTTTATTTATTATTAAACTAATTGAACAGGACCAGTAGAATCGAATGAACCGCGAACTAGTCAGCCAACCTATTCACTGAGGGTTTGGTTTTAAAAATATTATCTCTCACCATAATTATTATCATTCATTATTACAATACTTCCTATTGATAAAGATATAATTAAGTTTTAAATATTTAAAAATTAAATTAGATGATAATTTTACTGTTCAATTTATAGTTATCTTGTCCTAAATTTATCTTTTAGATTTTATTTTTTTATAGTTTAGCATCTATTCAATTATCTTTTAGCTTTTAAATTTTTCAATACTAAAATTATTGAACTCTTAAATTTTCAGTACTAAAATTGTTCAACATTTAATTTTTTTAATATTTAATTTTAATTTTTACAAAATACTACTTTAATCTAATTAAATTATATAGTAGTTTAGTAAGCTTTTTTAATTCTTGAGGTTGTTCATATTAGAATGCACATAGAATAAAATATAAAATTAATTAATGTATATAAATATGGTCAAGATTTTTAGAATTATTGCTTTAAGATTTTAAATTATTGTAATGTTGTCACAAATACGCATCCTACAACTATTTGTGATCATTGATATGAATTTGTTCAGTAATAAATCTCTTGATACTGACTTGAAAGCTGTTAGAATCCATATAATTATCCTACATTGAAAATGAAACTAAAATATTAAGGGTTTATATGATATTCAATTTTAGTAATTAATTTTGTTAGTTTTGATCATTTTATATATTATTCGAATCTAATTTATTTCGAAAGCTTAATACATTATGGTATTAGAGCTGAATTGTTAGAATCCATAAAAGTATCCATAATAAAAATATTAAGGGTTTATATGATATTAGTTTCAAATAATCAAACTGCTTATTTTTAATCATTTTGCATATTTATGAGTTTGACCTCTTTTCATTTTCTTTTCTAACCCATTATTTTATTCAAATTAAACAAAAGCCATTAATGTAATTTTTATTGACTTAATAATCTTTTTTAGTACTCAAACGTACGATGTGTTGAGATTTATCACTTTACATGTTAAAAGCGATTGAGTACATTATAGTTTACTGTTCTTATAATAATTTTAGGGTTTAAGATGTGAATTCCAGGCTGCCATACGTGCAGTGAAGAATGTTTGAGATTTAGGAAGGAGAAGGCTATGATCTGACTGTGACTCTATTTATGTCCATAATCTTTTCCGTAATTATTTAATGGATATTCCTTAGAAATTAATTGCTGATTTGGTCTCGTTTGTATTTAACCTAATAACAAATGCCATTTATTGTCAAAAGCAACTTCGCTAAGGTAGACTAGCTGTTTGGACTATTGTACGGCTTTAATTTATTATGATTATTGTCGAAGAAAAAATTATAGGTTTTATTTAGTTCTTCTTTTTTCTTTTATTTTAAGCATACGATGAGGCCAAGTTGAATATATTTTTTGTTTTTCTCTTTTATTTTGATAATATAGATTTAAGGGGTTGTATTGAATATTAAATATATCATTTATCTATTTTTTATAAATGAAACGCCATGTAACATGTTTATATAAAAGTTACAATTTCTGACCTGATTTGAGTTGGTTTAAAAATAACTCAATCTTGTTTGAAATTGAATGAGATTTGAAATAATATGATCTAAAATTGATATGATCTTATTCATGAGTCAATCTAATTTTTAACCTGACTTATAAAATTGATCCAATTGATCTGATTTAATTTTTAAAATAATTTTTTAATTATTTAAAATTAAAATAATATTTTTTATTTTAAAAAATTGAAATTAAGATTGACGGGCCGTTTGCAACTCTATATATATCTCATCCATTTAGAGATTAGATTTTTGTATCTAGATCGAAGATATAACTATAAAATTAATTAATCCAAAGCAACTTGATTGTTTATTTAATTAGGTGCAACTGTGAAACTCAGTTCAGTAACCAATTGAAGCATGAACCAATTATTTATCAAGAAGACATTGATACTGGTTGTGTTTTTTTTTTTTTTTTTTTAAGAAAAAAAGAGCAAAATGTCATGATCCTCTTATGTTTTACCCAAATACATTATTTGATTTCTCATTTTATAAAAAATAAAATTTAATAATTTTGTATTTTGGCAATATTAAACTATTTAGTCCTTTTGTTTGTGAAAAATATTTTTATGGTTAGTCCAAAGCACAATTGTGTCCTTGTTTTTACTCTAATGCTGAGCCAGGCTTAAAAAGATGAATCATCGATTTTGGTAATAACAATGAAAATGTTTGCTACAATATATCTATAAAGTAAATAGCGAGAGAAAAAATACAAAAAGACAAAACAAGTGCTGATAGACCCATGTGAAGGTCTTAAAGGAAATAGGAAATACCTTACTTCCTATCAACAAGATCCATGTGACAATATATATATATATACACACACTGAATTTATTATTGACATAGAGATTTATTTACATTATATTTGAATATTAAAAAATACTATGTAATGAAAAAAATACTATTTTCACTATATATATATATATATATATTCAATTCGATTTAATTAGATTTTTTCTCTATTAAAAGTGAATGCAATCAAATTACATAAGATTTTGTATAATTTTAGGATAATTTACACTCGTAATCACTAAACTATAGCCCAAATTTTATAATGGTTATATAACTATTTTTTTATCATTAAAGTCACTAAATTAATTTAAGTATTTCATATCAGTCTTTTTTTGAATTTTTAAACAGATAAAATTTTAATTACCTCCCTGAATTTTTTAAAAGTAGATATTAGTCCAAATTAATTTTTATAATTAATTTAACCCCACATTCAATTATTTAAAAGCTATTTAAATCCAAAAATTAAAATTTCATATTTTACATATAAATTTATTAAAGAATATAAAAATAATTAAAAAGTAAACATAATGTTATTTTTTGGTCCTTAATAACAATCTATATCTTTTCTAATTAATTATTTTAATTCTCATTATTATCTTGAAATCTTTTTTATTTAATTTTCTTAGGTTTAATTTTCACGTTATCCTTATATTTAGTTCAGACTTATACATTAATAAATATCTAATATACTACTTTAAAAATTAATAGATATAAAGTTAAATTTTTCAAGAAAATTATTTCTAGAGCGATTCAATAATTTCAAAAATAAATATTCAATCTTTTTTGGTTTAATTTTCACATCACACTTATATTAGTTCATACTTTTACATTAATAAATATCTAATATACTATTTTAAAAATTAATAGAAATAAAGTTAAATTTTTAAGAAAATTATTTCAAGAATGATTCAATAATTTCAAAGATAAATTATTAAATCTCAACAATTATTTTTAAAATTGGACTAGAGCTAGAATCAATCGATTGGCTGGTTCTCAATTTGAAATAATACTTAAAAATATTTAAAAAATTGGAAAATATAATATATTATAATGATGAAAATAATATAATAAAGTAATAAAAAATATTAGTAAAATTTAGATTTTAAGTAAAATCGTGTAATTTTAAATTTTTAAATTTTTACAAAATGATATAGCTTTATATTGAATCGGTTTGATCTAGCTTTTGGTTTTGGGCAATTTTGACTGGCTTTTTAGGCGTCAAATTTTTAAACTGAATCAAATCAGACCATTGGTCAATTTTTTATTTTACCGATCTGACTGGTCAACCTTATTCATTTCTGAAAATACTGATCTCAACTTGAAAAATATAAGAAGCTAAATCCTAATATAAGAAAATTGTTTTTTAAAAAAATCAAAATACGTATTACTAATATTTACAATAATATGTATCTATTTGAGGAAGTATTTTATTTTTAATTTATTTTTATATTTTGTACATAAATTTATTGATATAGAATCAGAAAGTTTATTTTTTATTATTTAAATACTTTAAATTCTAATATAAGGTTAAATTAACTAAAAATATTAATTTGGACTAATATGTAAATTTTTTAAAAAGTTTAAGGGGCCAATTAAACTTTTATCTATTAAAAACCATTGTAAAATATTTATAATAGTTTGAAGACTTTCATAATGAAAAAATTAGTTATATGATCATCATAAAATTCAGATTATAGTTCGACGACCACGGATGCAAATTATCCATAATTTTTAGTTATTTTTCTCTTTTTTGGGTTTAACCAAACTTTTTTAAAAATTTCAGGGATCAAAATGATCATTTATTCATTTTTAATAATAAGATATTGATTTGAGGATAGATTTGAAAAGAAAATTAAAGTTTGAACACTTTTTTATTAAAAAATTGAATTATGGGATAGATTTAAAAAAACAGGTGAAAGTTTAGAACATTGTTGCCATTAAGCCATTTTAATATAGTTCATTCTATACCTCTTACTAATATTTTAAAAATCAGACCAGAGCGATCAGTTGGACCAATAAAATTGAGAATCAGACCACTATCCAGTTCGGTTTGACGCAAATCGATTTTTAGTGTTATTTTTTTATTTTTAATTAATATAATTATATTTATATATTTTTTATATTTTTTCAGAATTTTTAGAGCTATTTGAATAATATTATTTGAATTTTATTCATTATTAAACTAATTGAATCAAATTAGTTGAATCAAATGAACCATGAACTAGTCAGTCGATCGATTCATTGATGAGTTTGTTTTAAAAATATTAAGTCTCACCACAATTATTTCCATTCATTATCACAATACTAGCTATTGATAAAGATATAATTAAGTTTTAAATATTTATAGATATGGTCAAGATTTATAGAATTATTGCTTTAAGATTTTAAATTATTGTAATATTGTCATAAATGCGCATTCAAGAACTATTTGTGATCATTGATATGAATTTGGTCAGTAATAAATCTGTTGATACTGACTTGAAAGCTGTTAGAATCCATAAAATTATCTTACATTGAAAATGAAACTAAAATGTTAAGGGTTTATATGATACTAAATTTAAGTAATTAATTTGGATAGTTTTGATCATTCTATATATTATTCGAATCTAATTTATTTCTAAAGCTTAATTCAATATGGGATTAGAGCTGAATTGTTAGAATCTATAAAAGTATCCATAATTAAAATATTAAGGGTTTATATGATATTAGTTTCAGATAATTAAATTGCTTAGTTTTAATCATTTTGCATAAATCTCTACCCACTTTCTTCTCTGACGAATTATCATATTCAAAATTAAACAAAAGCCATTAATGTAATTTTTATTGACTTAATAATCTTTTTTAGTACTTACACACATGATATGTTGAGATTTATCACTTTGAATGTTAAAAGCGATTTGAGTACATTATAATTTATTATTCTTATAATAATTTTAGAGTTTAAGATGTAAATTTCAAGCTGTCATATATGCAGTGAAGAAAGTTTGAGATTTGGGATGGAGAAGAATATGATTTGACTGTGATTCCGTTTACGTTGTTAATTTTTTCCGTAATTATTTAATGGACATTCCTTAGAAATTAATTGCTGATTTGTTCTTGTTTCTATTTAACCTAATAACAAATGCAATTTATTGTCACAAGCAAATTCGCAACGATAGACTTTTTGTTTGGACTATTGTACGGATTTAATTTATTATGATTATTGTCGAAGAAAAAATTATAGGTTTTATTTAGTTCTTCTTGTTCTTTTATTTTAAGCATATGATTTGGCCAACTTGAATATCTTTTTTGTTTTCCTCTTTTATTTTGATAATATAGATTTAAGGGGTTGTATTGAATATTAAATATGTTATTCATCTAGTTTTGTATAAATGAAACACCATGCAACACGTCTATATAAAAGTGACAATTTCTAACCCAATTTGAGTTGGTTTAAAAATAAATAAGACTTGAAATAATTTGATCTAAAATTGATCTTATCTTATTCATGAGTCAACCTAATTTTTAACTGACTCATAAAATTAATCAATTAATCTTATTCAATTTTTAAAAATAATTTTTTAATTATTTAAAACAAGAATACTGTTTTTTATTTTAAAAAATTAAAATTAAGATATGCTACTCTATACATATCTTATACATGTAGAGATTAGATTTTTGAATCTAGATCCAAGATGTAACCATAAAATTAATTAATCCAAAGCAATTTGATTGTTTGTTTAATTAGGCGCAACTGTGAAACTCAGTTCAGTAACCAACTGAAGCATGGACCAATTATTTATCAAGAAGACATTGATACTGGTTGTAGTTTTTTTTTTTTTTAAAAAAGAAAAAAAGAGTAAAATGTCATAATCCTCTTATGTTTTACCCTAATTATTTGATTTCTCATTTTATAAAAATAAAATTTAATAATTTTGTATTTCGGCAATATTAAACTATTTAGTCCTTTGGTATGTGAAAATTATTTTTATGGTTCATCAAAAAGCACAATTGTGTCTTTATTCTTACCTCTAATGCTAAGTCTGACTTAAAAAAGCAAATCATCGATCTTAGTAATGGCAATAAGAATGACTGCTGTAATATATTCTTCCTACCTATAAAGTGAAAAAAAAAAAAAGGATAAAATAAGTATCGATAGACCCATGTGAAGGTCTTAAAGAAAAAAAAAAGAAATACCTTACTTTTATCAACAAGATCCATGTGATAATATATATATATATACACACACATTGAATTTATTATTGAGATAGAGATTTATTTTCATTATATTTGAATATTAAAAAATAATATGTAATTGAATTTTTTAATTAATATTTTTATCATCAATTTTATTTGTTATTTAAGTACATTGTGAAAAATAATTCTATTATTTTAGTTTTTTTATTTGATTAGGTGATAATATATATTATATGAAAGTTAATTTATGTGTCAAAGTATATTCTATTAAATGACATCATCTAATAAAAGAATTTAGCTACTATTGATGCTATTGGAAAATTTAATTTGGTTTGAGTGCCTTTGCATAAATATATATAAACAAGGCATGCAGCTATATATATAAGGCCTACATTCTCCAAAAAAATGCTTAGCCACACTCAAAAAGGTTTTTATAATGATAATGATAATGATTATTACAATATCTTCTTAACTGCAAAGTGTAAAAAAAAAAAAAAGGAAAGAGAATAAAAAGACAAAGCAAGTATTGACAGCTCACGTGAAGGCTTTGAAAAACAAGAAATTCATTTACGTTTGCTAATAAGGACTCATATGACTCTAAAAGCAGTGTTATATATATAGAGAGAGAGAGAGAAAGAGAGAGAGAGAGAGAGAGAGATTTGTTTTCATTATATTTTAATACTAAAAAATAATATGTAATTGAATTTTTAAAAATTAATATTTTTATCATCATTTTATTTGTTATTTAAGTATATTGTGAAAGTTAATTCAATCATTTTATTTTTTTTTATTTGATTAGGTTGTAATAAATATTATATGAAAGTTAATTTATATATCAAAGTATATTCTATTAAATGGCATCATCTAGTAAAATATTTTAACTATTATTGATGTTGTTGGAAATTTAATTTGGTTTGAGTGTATTTGCATAAATGTGTATAAACAAGGTATGTAGCTATAAACATAAGGCCTACATTTCCCAAGCAAATGTTAGGCCAGACTCAAAAAGGTTTTTAGTAATGACATTGAGGATGGCTGCTACAATATCATCTTCTTATTTGAGAAATTAAAAAAAAAGAGGGATATAACCCAAAAAAAAAAAAAAAGCACCGACAGACACATGTAAAGGTCTTGAAAAATAAAAAACTCCTTACTACTGCCAATAAGATCCATGTAACTCTAAAAGCAATCTTTGTGTGTGTGTATATCTATATATTTAAAATTTTTGATGCATTGAATTTATTATTGAGATGGAGATTTATTTTCATTATATTTGAATACTAAAAAAAAATATGAAATTGAATTTTTTAAATTAATATTTTTATCATCATTTTTTATTTATTACTTAAGTATGTTATGACAGATAGTTCTATTATTTTATTTTTTTTATTTTATTAGGTTGTAATTGTATGAAAGTTAATTTTTAAATCCAAGTAATACTATTAAACGATATCATCTAGTAAAAGATTTTAGCTATTTTGGAGAAAATTTAATTTGATTTGAGTGTACTTGCATAAAAGTGTATAAACAAGGCATGTATATATATATATATATATATATATATATATGTTAGACTAAATTATTCAAATCTAAGTCAAAACTCTCTTTTGATCTTGACAATATAGATTGAAAGGTTTATCAATTTTAAGTATTGTTTTTGTAGATATTAAGATAAAATCTCATTGAAAGTTGAATAAGAGTGATTAGAACCAAAAAACTCAAAGTCTAAAAATTTGCCTTTGAAATTAGTAACCGCAAATTTCGAAGTGACTGCAAATTTTGAAAAAAAGGGTTAGTTGAAATTCAAAAGTAATGACCGCAAATTCGTGAAACAACATCTCCATATTAGACAGACGATGTCACGGTGACAATCGCGTCTCAAAAGGAAAATAGCGACCGTGAAGTTTAAGATCCATTAGAAAGATCTAACAACTAGTTTTTGCAGAGACCAATAGATTGATGTCATATGGACTAACTGTTAGACACAATTCAAAAATAACAGCCGCGAATTCAGTCTCAACCTCAAATTTTATTTAACGAGCATTTAATGCAAGATATGTCTAGCATACCTTGAAGATTTAGACATAGTTTCTTTATAACGTCTCTTTGGCAGTTATTATCTATAAATACACCACCAAATTGACTTAAATGCAAGAGGATAACCATTTGATTGTGTCAAAATTCTTGCAAAGTTAATTCACAACTTCAATTTTTTATTTCTTCATACATAATTTAGTGTGAGCTTTAAACACTTTGTGTTGGATTTGAAAGTGAACCCTTGTATAAAAAAACTCTTGTTTAGGTTTGAGAGTTAGCATAGTTGTAAAACTCTTATATAGTTTTAAGTGTTAATTTTGGAAAAACACTTATAAGATTTAGTGTGAGCCTGAGAAAAACACTTGTAAAATTTGGTGTGAGTTTAAAGTTTAAGTTGAGTGTGAACTTATAGAACACTAGTGATTGAGTGAAACACCTAATTGGTGAATTAGAGAGTGGATGTAGAGTTAGTTAATACTCGAACTATTATAAAACTCTTGTATTTATTTTTCTCCTACTCTTTCTTTAATATTTCATTTTTTTGAGTTTTCTCTAAAGTCAAAAGTTTAAATTTGTCACTAATTTAACATTTTTCCTTGGTACACTAGGACTAGCAATATATATATATATATATATATATATATAAGGCCTAGATTCCCTAGTAATCCACCCAAAACAACAACAACAGGGGCATGCATATTGGCGAAGGTCCTCGTGAAATGGTTCTTAACTTGTTTCCTTCAACTGTTTACAGTTTCACTAAAAACCCGCACACTACTAGAGTAATGCAACTTCTAGCTTGGTTCCCTTAGCAATGGGTGTTTTCTTAGCCCAGTTCAATCTAGTACTCTTGCCTAACATTTCTAGCCAACAAATTGCAAGGCGATCTGCCAATTACCAACCTCCCATGTGGGACTTTGATTATGTCCAATCACTCAAGAGCCAATTTTGTATATATATCTCTAACATTTCTAGCCAACAAATTGCAAGGCGATCTGCCAATTACCAACCTCCCATGTGGGACATTGATTATGTCCAATCACTCAAGAGCCAATTATATATATATATATATATATATATATATATATATATATATATATATCTATATATATTTATATATATATATTTGGTTTTATATAAAACTAAATATGTCAATAGAAT